>VXBH01007179.1:591385-639175 GCA_013400035.1 Rynchops niger
AAGGAACAAAAGAGATTTCAGATATCACAGTCTGTTCCAGGAAAGCCTGCCAAGTCTCCAGAAAACTGAACTTAGTAACTGAAACTATTAAAATCGTAAAGTTTCATAGAATTTTCATTGTATTATGCATTCATCCTAAGGTATTTAATAGATGAGGTTACACACGGGCTGTGGTACCCTTCTCGGGCTGTATGGCGCGCTCTCTGTTGGTGTGGGTGACAGGGGTTTGTACAGCAGAGCTGGCGATCGAGGTGCCGTGGTGCCACCCCTCTGGCATGTTCTCTGTGCCCACCCCGTGTTTTCACCCTCCCCACGTCGGGAAAATGCCGTGCTCCCAGGGGTGTTCTTCCTCCTGCAAAAGCTGGGGGAGGGTAACAAATAGATAAAAGAGCTTCTTGTGGGACTGCGGATGGAGTGCGCCACACGTTGTTTTAATAGCAGTTCAACAAAGGGAATGAAATCGTTTTCCAAAACATTACTCTTGACCTTACTCCTGGGGCTTCAATTGATGCTTTCCTTTTGTGGAAGAAGAGTGGGGGACAAGAAAGGAAACGGTCCCCTTAAGTAGGGCGTATTTTGCCCACTAGCAGTTATCTCTGAAAGTTAAGGGTACAGGAAGAGGTGATATTCCATAACGAATCAAAGGCAGCAGCGTCATGAAAAGAGGGATGCGCCTTGGCATTGGGCAGAGACTCCTTATTTTGGATTCTCTTCTCTCCCCCTGTAGGTCAGTTACCCAGTACGGACAGGATTTGGTCTATCTGGGAGGTTTAGATGGGATATTAGGAGAAATTTCTTCCCCGAAAGGGTTGTCAAGCATTGGAAGAGGCTGCCCAGGGCAGTGGTGGAGCCGCCATCCCTGGAGGGATTTAAAAGCCGGGCAGACATGGTGCTGAGGGACGTGGGGTAGTGGTGGCTTTGGCAGCCTGAGGTGAATAGTTGGACTCGCTGGTCTGAAAGGTCCCTTCCAGCTGAGACAATTCTTTGATTTTATGGTTGTATCCCTGCGAGAAGAGCTGGGGGGATGCTGAGGAGGATGCTAAGCTGTAGTGAAGCACCAGCTCTCCCGAGCCAAACCTCCCTGTCCCTCTTGATGGGGTGAGAGGAGCTGGCTGTTGCTGCCTTCAGTGCAGAGACGGGCCTTTCTGTGACAAACTGGCAAAGAGCAGAAAGGAGAGCAACTGGTGGTGGGCATCCAGTTCCCTGCAGCACCATGCTAATCCAGCTCCGGAACCAAAAATGCCATTGGTGCCACTATACCACGTCAATACTGGGGAGCATTGCTCCCAGTGGGCATCATCGTGTCTGCTTGTTCCCGTCCCTGCAGGCTCCACACATCTCCTCGCAGAAACCCGTGGACAACATGTCAGATGGATCAGCTCCTTGATCAGGTTGAACTGGTGGTCACCCGGTGGCTGGAGTGATGCTGTGAAGAGGCTGCAGAAAGAGAGGACCTGAGCAACAGCGATGGGGGACGCTTAATCTGGCACTTAGAGATTGTAAAGAGATGTTCTTCGTTAGCCCTCGGATTGTGGCAGGGGATGATTTTTTCCTGTTTGCCCAGTGCCGCTGCCTGCCTGGGGCTCGCTGTAGCTTTCCTTGCAGTGCCTCAGGCGAGGGGGACGTGCTTGTGGCTCTGGGCAACCCTGAAAACGTGGAGCTCGTTCCCTCTGGAGTTAGGAAATGTGGACGGACTCCTCTTTTTTACAGTGGAAAAGCATGAAATCATAGCCGCGTTGGCTGGAGTTGGTATTCATTTAACAGTTAAACTCCCATTGCGTTTTACTGTTCGCTACGTGCCATTTTTATGTGCTGCAGTTTTACGTATTTTGCAGTTAACTGTTTGAAAGGAGAAAGAAGTGATTGACCAGGACCGTGCCTTTTCTCCCTGCTAACTCTGTGCTCTTCTTGTTGCTCAGATGATATTTGCTTCATGTTGCATGTGGGCATATTGGAAAATGTAAAGGTAGAAAGTTTTACTGTCTCATCGTTCAGAAAAGACCCCTAGAAAAACACGCCCGTACGTGTGTTGGGATAAATCATCCCTGTCTGGGGTATAACACAGCTATAAGTACTGGTGCTTGTTCTTCGGAAGGCAAGTTACCGAGAGTGATGTTGTGTCTCACTCTTCAAAAATGCTCGAGGCATGATGTTTGCTTTTTAAATCAGTAACTTTTATGTGTTAGTTCAAAAAACTAAAAGAAACAAGAAGCTGATAGTTGTCATTCTTTGAAATCAATATCCGCCTTTCTGTTAACTTAATTAACCTTGGCCTGTGCCCGTTGTCTTCTATTTATTTGTCAGGAAAAGTTTCCTTAATCATGTTTTCTTTGGCTTAACTGGAGATTTTGTTCTTTTTTTGCGGTAGTTCTGTGCTGCGTGGTGAAGTTCTTCTCTGAGAAACCCCTTTTCTGAAAGAAGCTCGGCAGAAGCAGGTGAGTGGACACTGTGGCTTTGAATCCGCCCGTTGAACAGGAGCTCACGCTAAAGCGAGTGGGTTCTCCTTACTGGAACCGGCGCTTGTTTGAAATTCGTAGCCCTAGCTTTTAGTTGGGTAAATTAAGATTGCCTGAGGGACAGTACCGAGTGGGGAGAAGGGCGCGGGGTCCTTCTTCCTTAGCCCGTCCACCGCTTGAGTAAGATGCTTGCAACAGGGACCTCAAGCCACAAGCTCCAGAAGTTGTCATTAATTCCAGAGGACTAGAATTAGCAGTTGTGCAGTTTTTATCTGGTGAAAATGTAACCGGGTTGACTGCTTCTTACTTACCATGGTTATTATTTTGTCTGTCTAAACTGATTTTGAAAAAGATGGTGGAAGCTCTGCTTGCCTTGCTGTCTCACTTCCTCGCTGTGAAGCTTGTTTTGCTGCTGAGATGAGTCTGCCTGCTGGGCTATTACAGTGAAATCGTACCCTAATCACACGTTTTTTTAGGAGCGAAAACTTATTTTTAGATCTCTATTTTTGAGAATTCAGGTTAGGGGTTACCCTGAAGGTTTCAGGCTTTTGGTGGTGTTTCCCTGGTTGCAACAGGGACATGGTCCCCCTAAAAATTGGGCCAGTTCAAATTCATGCTGGTAAGTTAGGTGAGAAGGTAAAGAGAAGGCATTTTCTTAGCGCCTGCTTTGTAATGTTTGTTGGGCTCCATGATAATTTGCCATGTGGAGGTCCTAGAGAGCGATGAGCTGAAGGTGGGCCAGCAATACACGCTCGCGGCAAAGAAGGGCTGGCCGTGTCCTGGGCTGTATTAGGAGAAGCATCACCAGCAGGGCGAGGGAGGTGATCCTCCCATCTCCTCAGCCTTGGTGAGACGGGCCTGTGTGTGTTTCCTCTCCTGGACCCTCCAGTACAAGAGAGACAGGGACATACTCAACGAGTCCACCCCCGACTGGAGCATCTGTTACGCGAGGAGAGACCGAGAGAGCTGGGGCTGTTCAGCTGGGAGAAGAGGCGGCTTAGGAAGGTCCGATCGTTGTATGCAGATACCTGATGGGACAGTAAAGAAGATGGAACTCTTAGTGGTGACCAAAAACAGGACTAGGGGCAATAGGCATATATTGAGTGACAGGACAGAAGTCTAAATGGAAGAAAGAAAAAAACAAAAAAACCAAAACTATACTGAGACTGGTTGAGCACTGTCCTGGCAGGTTTCTTGAAGAGGCTGTGGAGTGCCCATCATCAGAGATAATTCCAAACCCGACTGGACACGGTCCTGAGCAACATGCTCTCGTTGATCCTGCTTTGAGCAGAGGGTTGGAGCGGATCATCTCCACCCATCCCTTCCACCCCAGGTCATTCTGTCATTCTGTGTCTCAGAATTTGGCTTGGGCAGTGCTGCGCTCATCTAATATTAATGAAGATTTTGTGGTTGACGTTTTTAGCTGTTGATTAAAGTATTGTGCTTAACAAATGCTTTGTAAAATACAGTATGCGTTGAATTCTGTCTCTGAATTCCCAAATGGCAGTGCATACTGAAACTGCGTTATTTTAAAATATTCCTTGTCAAGAGAAAAAGCGCTGCCCACCACCTTCCCTGCGTGCTTCTAGCCACAGTCGGTGCACGACTGGAACTCCTCGCGGGGCGACAGCTACAGGCTCCAGCTCGGGACAATCCCAGACCTGGGTGCAAAAAGTCCAGAGGAGGCTCCGAGTGTCCCGGAGCACCACGAAGTGACGTTCTTCTCAGGGCAACTGCTCCGTCGTCGGTCGTTCATGCGCTGGGAATGCAGGGAGGGAGCGGGGAGTCGGGCCGTTTGGATTTAAATGTCAGCTTGTTTTGAAACGTAGTCTGCGCAGTATGTAGGTCAGTGCTGAAGGGCCAGACTGTATCTGCAAAGGTGCTGAGAATGATTAATTTCCCTGGACAGAAATCTAGGGGGTTTTTTTGGTTTGGGGTTTGTTTGGGTTTTTTTTTTTTTTTCAATGCGCACTCAAGCAAAGCTGCACATTCTCATTCGCGATGGGCTCAGGTTTCGGACTGTCTGCCCAAAGGGGAAATTTATCCTGGCAGCTGCTGAAAGGGGAACGCTTGTGGATTGGCACCGGTTCGTGCAGAAAAAAAAAAAAATTATTTTTTTTTTTTACTGCATTTAGGGTAGCTTTTCAAGGATGGTTTATTTACGTTTCCTTCTGTGCTCTCTAACCATCAGCAAGATGCTGATATTTGTGTGCTTCCTGGCCAGGCACCTCCGTCGCCGTCCTGCCCGGAGACTGGCGCTGCCGCTCTGCCGAGCCTTTTAATGAGGTTCTTCAGTCATTAGCCCTTCATGCCACGCCTAGCTGAAGTCTCTATTGCCAAACAGTACACGCTGATGGTATAGTAGTATTTTAAACGTAATAAAATCCGGTCTAATGGAATATTTAGGGAAGACTTAAAATCTCATCAGTAGTCCTCTGTATGAGCACCAACCTTGTTTCCCTTCTCCCCCTCGTTCCCAAGCAGTCTGAACTTTGTCAGGGCCGTGCAGTCTCAAACAAAACATGTAAAACTTGGCTGATGTGAAGTTTTAAATGACAGTAGAACAAAGTCTGGAAAAAATATTTGATATTCAAAACCATTAACTTTAAATAGTGATTTATTACTTATTTTTTGCTACTTATTTTGGTGCTTGCATCTGCAGGAGTAGATTTTTAAAACAGATTCTGTCGTTGTCACGCAGCATATCTTCTCGTCCTTTACAGATTGATAGCGGTCCTCAAATTATAACCAAGGAATGTGTCTGGAGGGCCTGGGTTTTGATTGCGATTGCAAAGATGCCTGAACACAAGGGCTGCGTTAGCTCCTCTTCGTTCTTTCCTATGCCGTCAAATGTGCCGAGTCCTGGACAGATGAGAAGCAGGTGGAGGACGGTGCCCAAGACGGCACTGGTCGTATTCTGCGCCGCGTGCTGGAAAGATCGCTTTAAGATGGCTTTGCTCGGTAATTGTGTCAGACAGATTCCCTAGCGCAGTTTGGCGAGTTCCTCCCAACACTCCTCCTGGTACGTGCACGCATAACTTGTATGTGGTGTGTATCTTCAAAGAGTACAACTCCATCGTTTAACAGACGGCTTGCAAAAGGTGCTACTTTTACTGAGTTAAATGTGTTTTCCTGGAATCCTGATGGATCGATTTATTGCTTCTGCGGTTTTTTCTGGAAGCTGCCACACCGGTGGAATTGTGCCTTCTGGGTCAGAGATGAAAGGAGCTGGCAGTAATGCAGTGGAACTGAAACAATTTTTTCCGAAGGTACAGTAAAATTTTAGCTGTTTTGTTGAAACTCACTGTTTTGCCTGGTCAGTAAAGACAACTAATTCATATTTTTCCAGCAAAGAGAATACTTGTATTCTTTTTTGCAGGACATCTTTTGTTGCTGCTGGATTTTTGAGGCGTCTAAGTCAAAAAATACTCTATTTTGACCTCTTTTTCATGAACCCTGAAAAAAACCAAGGCCTGGGATTGTGTTTGTGTATAAGCTTGTGCTAAAGAGCTTGGCTGCTTTTGTCCAAATTCGTCCAAAATTTATTTGTGGGCCGGTCAAAACTGCCTATTCCTTACCAGAATGCTCAGGCTGGAAATGGTTCCCAGAGCTCGCAGTCTGGAATAGGTGAGGGAGATAAAAAGAAAGGAAAAGCAAAATCAAGTTACAGATTAAAAATCCTGGGATCCTAGATAAACAATCCGATGAATCCTTTGTGATTTCATGCTCTGTGACCAGCTCTTGGTTTTCACAGATTTAGAACCATGATAACGGGCCACCGGCCTCTCTCAGGAGCCTGTGCTTTACGTCAGGGCAATCCCAGGCTTTCCTCGGGACGTGCTGTTTTCGGTCCCAGCCCCGTTCGAAGCCTGGCACCCTCCTGGGAGCTCCACGGGCGGAGGGAGGGGAGGAAGGAGTTGGCGGGGCCGAAGGAGCGACGCGTGCGCTCTGACCTCGCAAGGCTCCTTATCTTTTGATATTTCCATGCCCGCTGGAATGGAGGTTCGAAGGGGGACAACTCCAGAAACGCCACACCGGGCGTTGAGAACTTGGCAAACGTTGCGGTTCTGACACCCAGCTGAAATATTACAGATGCTAGTTTTAACAAAATGCAAATAGGCTGGAAGTCTTAATGAAACCAAGTTGAGATACTGATTCCGTTGCTCAAATGGCAGCATTTGTAAGATTCCTAAAACGCTTTATTTGAACGAGTGACCATCAAAATCCCCAAATCCCCAGAATGTTATTCCTACGCAGAATGCAAGGAAGCAGCCAAACCCATTTCACAGTGAATTCCCCTTCTGCACAGAAAGAAAGAGCCTAACACCAAAACAAAGCTTACGAGAGAGATGTAAATAGCTCCTTCAGTTCATCACATTTCTCACATCAGTTGATATACAATACTAATTCTCTTGACTAGAAATCAAAAGAAACTCTGAGTCTAAGCAGAAGGTGAGGAGGTGAGGGCTTTTGGTTTCACCAGTCTATCTGCAGAGAATGTACAGTAACTGTATTACTAGAATCAAATATTTTAATATGATAGCATATTATTTCTGAATAATTTCTTCCAACTCAGTAGAATCCTGTTTTTTGAAGAAAAAAACCCCCACCACTATTAAGGGTATTTAAAGAAGTTTTACGTTGAGGACTGTCAATTCTCCTCAGACCTGCCTTCAGAGGATTGTCATTCTGCTGATAGCTCTGGGGTTCTAATGGATTTTCAGCTTGTTGAAAGAATTGACGGTGGGAAGTGGCATTACAGAGTTCAGGTAAAAGCTTTGCTCCTGAAGCGTCGCTTGGAAGCTAAGTAACAGCGACAGGAAAAAGTCCCGGTAAATAGTTGAGTTCCGTATGGTTTTTGCCGCTGCTCGAATCACACCCAAATCCAAGTGCTTTATTATTTTAAAGCAGAATTTTTAAAAGTCTGCGTATGCTTTTAAAATTACAGATTTCAGCTGAAACTCAAGCTCTTAAAACAGTATAATAAAGAGTCTGTGCTGGAGAGATTCCCAGCCGGGATGAAACACAACCAGTACTGGAATTCTCATTTGGAAGATCTGGTCTTGCAGAACTGCTTTGTGTACTTCCAGGCCGTTAAAGTCTGGACAGTGGAAGATAAGCAACTAAACTCCATATATTTATTGCGGCTAAATCTACCTTGCAGAGACTCCCTTGCACCAGACACGTCTCCCTTGTTCAGAGGCGTTTATGGACTGGGGGTTGGCAGCCTTTGATCCTGATTCACGATTCACAACGGTGATTTTCCAGGCTATTAAGTGACCCAGAGGTCAAAGATGTACTTAAAAGATAATTTTCAGTTTGGTGGAGCAGCTCCTGACTCCTGCATGGAATGCCAGCTTCAACAAGGTGGATTAGCCATATGTGTAAAGTTCATAGTCACAGGAACAGGAAAAAACTGCTGCTTTCTTACGTCCATGTAAATGAAGGAATGGGGGAATTAACAGGGTCTCTGCTGCTAATTTTTACGAAATATATCACAACTAAATATATCACCTCTAAATTTGATTAAGATTAAACAGTGGGTTCCAAAGCAGAGTGGGAGCAGGAGCCCAGGCAGACCAGCAGCACGATCCACAAGCGTCATTCCTTTGGGAAAGAAGACTAGAAATAATGTGAGACTGGGAGTCTCCTGTTTGGGGAGAAAACGTCTTGGAAGTGAAACATGGGATTGAGCTCTTTCATAAACATGGAAGAACCGATGATGAAAGAGCAGAGGGCGAGCGCTGCCAGTGAATCTGGGATCCATTGCCGGAACAAAGGAGAATTTCAGAATTCATTGTTGCAGGAGTTTGGTCCGTGGGGATGATTTTTGAGCCTTAAGTGCATCCTGCAGGGATGCCTTTTTCTCACTTTTTTGCAACAAAGGAATATAGAGAATCCTGATTTCATCTCCCTGCCTGGTTGTATAATTAAATCCGCCTTCTACAGGGAATCCGTATCGTAAGTTCAGCTTGCGTGAAATAAATCTGAGCTCTTAGGAAATAAAGCGTGGTAGTGGAATTCTCGCTCCCATAGTGAGTAGTCGGTCGCTGTCTTCAGGGCCGCAGCGAAGGCGCGGGAGCAGACTGCGGCGGCCCCTCGCAAGGGTTAGCATCAAGTGATAGACGTGTGTGGGGCAGCGTGCTGGGCAACGTGGGAAATCCTGCGAATAATCAGGTTATTTAGTCCAACAGAGATTTAAGTATTTATTTTGCATTCTTTGCTTGAAAAGAAGATAAATCAGCCCGACAAAAATCTCATTTTGAATGATGGATCTCTTGCTCCTCAAAAGAATAATCACTTAAGTTTAGCCAGAAAAAAATTATTATTTCCTCCTAAGGATTAGATTCTTGAGATGCTCATCAATGAGTGCAAGAATATTACATCGCTCCGCTCTGGGAATAACATGTCAATCTTTTTCTGCCTCGTTCTGTAAAATGACCTGTGAGAAGGAACCAATTCCCTGAAAGAAATCTCATTTTCTCTGTCCTTTTCCCTGCTGAAGTACCCTATAAACACTGAAAAGAATTAAAAAGAATAGAGGAAATAAAGTTATACTTTAAAAAAAAAAAAAAAAAAAAATCCATGACTTGCTTTTTACGTGGCACTCAGTACCTAATTTCTTATTATCAGCTCATTTATAAGCAGCGAACTGACGTATATATTTTGTAGTGTAAATAACGTTAAAACAAATGCTGTCAGTATTTTCCAGTGGTTTCCCGAGGCGCCGTACGGCAGGTTCCCATGTGCGCGGCAGATGGCTCCCAGACAGGAGGGACCTTTGTGGTTGGGCACCTTGAACAGGGCATAAAACACAGGTTCCACCCCATTGCTGCTGGGTTTACGTGCGGAATGGAGAAATAGTCTAATAGAGAAGGGAGAGGGAGGGAGTCTTCTGGTGCACGGCGGTTCACTGTGCTCACTGTTCTGTCCTGGTAGCTGTTGGAAGGGTTTATCAAGCGGAGATGGTTTAGGGTTGTTTTTTCCCCAAAACCAGGCTATGGTTCAGCCGGGTTTGCTGCGAGGGTTCCTGTCGTGTAGGTGATAGGCAGCTCTGCTTAACTGTTAGCCACGCGTGATCAGGATTTGACTCTTAATGCAATAGCCATCGTATATTACAGTGAACAGTCTTCGCCATTAGCCACAATCAGTCATTTCATGGAGGTGCAAATATTACACGTGTACGTGTGCGCACCACCTTGGTCTGCATCGCAAGAATCATCAGGAGGCTGCAACCTGCTTTGCGTTGCCCAGAAACGTCAGCCCCTGCAAATATTTTAAATATACTCAGGAAGGTAATGGCTGTAGCATGGGCGTTGTTTCAATTAAAGTTGGAATTCTTATTCCGAGGTCGCTGAAGTCAGTGGGAAGCCCAAGGTCTGGACTGGCAGTGACTCCCGTTGTTCTGCCTGCAGTGGTAGCTAGGGGGTGAGATTTGTGGCCTTGTGACATTTGTTTGAAAGCCGCAAATTGTTTTTCTGATAGTAGAGTGTGCCCATTGTGGCAATCACCTACTGTGTTTGGCAATTGGAAGAGAAGAAAACCCCAGAAAAATGATTTGGCCTGTAACATTAGTTATCCTCCCTCCGCATGTCCTTCGGTGAGCGAAGGGTGGGAAGAGCAGCGATGACAAGGGTCACATTGACACTGTCACATTGGAAGGGGACAGATTTCAGAGATTTTTATAAGCATCAGCTTGACTTTTAAAGTGCCTTCAGACACCAGAGACTAACTCTGCGGTCTTACAAACTGTAGTTGAGGAACTGCCCATTCTTTGGCCTTGGTGAGCGTCCCAGACACTTCTGCTTGGGCTGAGCTTACTGAACGGATTCCCCTGGCGGTACCAAGGATGGGGGTGACGTCCCGGGTGTTGGCTCTAGAGACAATGTCCATCAAGGGTGTCTGAGTGAATGTAGCCATGAGGCGGTGATATAATGTGCCCTTGTGAATTACTGAGATCTAGCTGATATGTAAAAGGTGGTGGTTCTTTCCTCATCGTGGCTTTATTATGTCATGCTATCAATAGATTTACAGCAGTAACAGGGGAAAGCTCTCTTAGAAATGAAACTTCCAGTGTTTTATCCAGCAGCAGAGTAAAGTTTGAGCAACAACATGTTCTGGACATCCAAATATGTATTTCATCTGCTGATTATACATACCAGTTGGTTAGAATCTTCATTTTAGAAAGAAAAGCTGTCCAAAATTTATTGAAAGGAAATGTGATGTGGTCTGGAATGGTAGTTCCTTCATACGTCTATGCATTAGGGGTCACTCTTCCCTCTGATTTATACCTGGAAGAGGACATCATTAGAAAAGCTGTCATATTTCACCTTGTTTAGTTGGCAAGAAGGAGAAGTTGTTGGTTTTTCTTGGGTGCATGCTGTTGAGTAAAGTTGATTAGAGTTACTAGCCCTGGGAATAGCAAAAGAAATGAGAAAGCATAGTGAAAGTGGAAGAAGACATGACCAGATACCGCTTTCTAATGGTCAGTTGCATTAACCTTTCCACAGGCGAAACCCTCATGTCAGTTGTTAGTGAGTTTTGGATCAGAGCTAGGCTACGCTACCAGATGAGATGGGACGTTTTGGGAAGAAGCAGTCATAGCAGTTAGATCTGAAAAGTCAGAGAAGAGCTTTCAGTGTCTCACTTAGACTCCCAGAAGGTGAAAGTATGGATCCTCTAAGGCGTACATCTCAAAGTCGCGATTCTTTGTTTAAAAGCCAGGCTGCTTGAAGCCAAAAAATAAAGAGCTTAAAGCATTGGCTTTTCAGGCTAACATGAGCTCCAGTTCTTAACTTCCGTGAGCTTTGTGTGTGTCCTCAGAGCTGGTTCTGTTGTAGAGAGCTTGGAGGATTTCTACTCAAATGAGTCCTCTTCTGTCCTTTCCTTAATATCTAAAGATTATCTGGACCTTGTATTATTTCAGGAACTTTGACGTAGAAGATAGTCTATGAATGACTGAATACCGGATTATGGTGAGACAGAGAATTTTAGTGACGATACTGGATGTTTTTGCGCAGGAGGAACATGTGGATGAAAAACCTGTGTAGAAATGTGTGTCTTAAGTGCAGCTTCACTATTGTACTGTGGATGCCGATGTAATTTTTGACATACATGCTAATTGGAACACATGTTTTGAGAGTGTCTCTGTGTCCATTTCTGAAAGGGCCAAGGAGAGAAGAACCAGGGAGCTGCCCTGGTCAGGGGGAGAAGAGGTTATGGAGAAAGCCTACTGCAGAGGTGTCTCGGGAGCTCCAGGGACGTTCCAGCTGGCCTCTGTCCTCCCCTTCCCCGCTCGTCTGTCTCGGTCTTGAAAGTCCTCTCTTCTCTGGTACCACGTGAAGCGCGATGTTTTCTTCACCGCCCACGTGATGGGAAGTTGGGTAAGGCCAGTGTGCGCAGAAAGGGCTGTAGGACATCTTTTCTGGTTGCTTTCTTTTCTTGACCGTGTCAGTCATTACGTGTTGGTGCCTGAGAACAGGGCAGGTGTGAGCGGAGCCCAGGGTACCAGTACAAGAAAGGAGGCAGAGTCTGTCCTAAAAGCATGAGAACAGCCGGTCTGGAGAAGCTGTCTCTTCTGGCCCGGGGCGAGTGGAAAAGCGTGTAAGTCTAAGAAAAGTAGGTATTGTTTCCTTAGGTTTGCTTAACTAATTGCTTAACTAATATACTTAATTTGCCAATGGTTACCTTTAAATTAGAGTTGCAATCCTTCAGCTGATTGCTTCAAGATGTTGGGTTTTGGTTTTTTTTCCCTGCAAGGACTCTTAAATCCCAGGAGAATCCCTTTAAACGTCTGTTCTGGCTTCACTAGAGATAGCGACGGGTGCTTGCAGTGGCACGGTCAGCAGAGATGGCTGCGTGGTCAGCCAGGACCCCTGTCTCCACCTGCTGCCGTCTTTTTCATGTGAGCAGCTAAAGGCATCCCACAAGTGAGATAAATGCGTCCGTTCAACACTCTGCAATGGGATTCAGGGCTTGTTTTCCCAGCGAGTTCTGTGAGTCTCAATTTGAAAAGCTTAGAATGTGCATAAAAGCACTGAACTTAGCAAAATGGTCCCGTTCGGGGTACAAACACGGCCATTAACACAAAGCGCATTAAATACATGCTTTTTATGTTAGCTACCCTCATGTGCTAAGAAAGTTGCAGAAGCAGAGACCCATTCACCTCAGCTCTGCTTCGTCTGTCGCCAGGCCGTGGCCGCCATGCTGCTGGGGGGGACAGGGAGGGTGTTTGTGGTTTGTGTAGCTTCAAAACCAATAGTCTATCTGCTTAAAACCTGGCTGTTTACGTGCTTAGAACAATTTAGTTTATTTCTAGAAATGTAAGACTCGTATTTGTAAGAGCTATTTTTTTTTCCCCTCCTTTAAACGCATGGATTGTAAAGGGCCTACTGGTACCTTAGTTTATGTTGTAACATAAAAATTGCTTTCAGGTAGAATCTTGGGAAATGGTCATGGATGAGGCTCGTGGCTTGGTGCAGGTACAATGAATTATGTGCATCCAGTGAAAATTACTTAACTGTCTTACGAAGGACAGAATTCCAAAACACTCAGTGCTGATCTAATGGTACGCTATTAAAATTGCCAGCCTGTTTGCTGCATGTTTGAGTGACAGGACCAAAAGCTGCGTTTGGAAGCCATTCCTTGACTCCTTTCTCCTTTCCAGATATCCTTTCTCTGCCCTCTCCTCTTTTTCGGGTAATTTTGAATGTTTTTCAGGAGCGGGCCAGGATGGCCCTCCAGTAATGAAAACGCAGGGGATGGGTCACAAGATCGTCTAATTATTTATGTTTCTGTTCCTTTCATTCCTTAAATTTACATGCCTGGTGGCAAGAATCAAGTACGAGGAATAAGTAAACGTAGATGTTCCCTTTATGAAAGCTTGCTGGTGATGGGCTTCTGCCACGGATTTCAGGTCTGGGCCTGACTCAAACCGAACTTCTCTGGTGATCATTACATTGGACTTGGAATCATGAGAAAACACGCTGGAGAACTTGGAGTTGTGTCTGAACCCTGCCAGAGAAGAGGTGCAATTCAAGCAATACGTGTGGATAAAGGCTACCACGTATTCACCTTTGCTAGTCACGTTTTTGCTTTGCGGATACAATGGAATGGGTGCAGCTCCCTGGCTCAAATGGAAGCACGCTGCTCACGCCAGCGGCCGATTTCTCGGGTAAAGAAAGAAAACTAACACCCCCGCGTTGTCTCGTTGCTGCTGCAGGTAGGGATGAGGGTAAGAGGCAGAACCTTTTGCCGAGATAGGAAGCGAGGGAAAGCAGGGGTGGCACTGCCCCGTGGTGTCCTCCAGGTGCCTCGCTGCGAGGACGGGGACAAAGGAGCTCTTCAGTCAGCGACTGTCTTTTCTCTTGAAGAGCCTCCCCTGCGGAAAGAGTTGGAGAAAAGAGGAAATTCTTTGCTACTGGCAGAATCCTTTGCGCAGGAAAGCTGGGCTTGTAGATGAAAGGACTGAGGTTTTATATTCAGACACTCTCAATAAGGCATTAAATACGCGAGAGGAGCCGTGACATATGGGCCGTGTTCCACAATTTCGGAGCATATTTCAGAATTAATTATGCTGACAAAATTTTATAAAGAGCAGCTCCAGACTCCTTTCTTTTTGGCAGCAGTCGGTTCTGGCTGCCGTGTAGCAGATGAACATGTTTTTCTGGTTTTATTATTTTGGGCTTGGCTCACATACTTACTGTACAGATGATTTGGGGGGGGCAGGGAGAATTACCTACCTTCGTTAACCAGCTTTAAAAATCCTTGCCACGGTGCCCAGGTTTTGCCGCGTTGCCCGGGGAGCCGGGGGGGAGAATGGCAGTGGGAGTCGAGAGGGAGAGGTGGGAGCGCAGCCTGGAAGGGGGATGCCGGCGGCAGCGTTTGCAGCCAGTGCCGATGGCTGTCCCGGATCCAGGGGGCTGAGGTCTGGTCTGCGGAGAATTCCAGTGTGGTTTAGTCTAGACTAAACATTTTTGGATGCACTGAGCCTATCACTCTTGCTCGGTCTCCTCTGCCAGGGACTACTTGGAGCTGATGATCACCTACCCACGAGAATTGTGAATTCCAGTTAGAAGGTGCTTTTTTTTTTTTTTTTTTTTTTTAACTTTTCCTTTTTCTAAAAAGCATTTTACAGGTTTTGGCAGGAGGATATTTTTGGCTTTAAAATTACAAAAATACTTTCAGCGTAGATTCAGGTATAAATGTTAATATTCTCCATATTCCCGCATTTAAAAATGATGCCAATTACCAACAAACAAAAATCCACCCCTCTTTCCAATTTGCTTAACCAAGTTTACTTTCAGTTCCTTTCTGTTCAGACTTAGGAAGCTCCTTCCTTCAGGCCTTGTAATACGGAATTCATCCTTTTATTCTTGTTTGGATAGGCGACCGTTACGTGCTTCTCCCGCAGGATGTGCGTGTCGTGCGAGAGCGAGGTGGGTGGGATTCCCAGAGCTCTCGCCCTCCGCCTAATGCTGCTCTCGCTCAGGTCGGTGGGATCAGTGTTTGGGGTGCGTTTGGAACCTCGTTGTTGCTCAGTCAGTTCGCGTTTGTCCATTTATTTCTTAATTTATTTCTTAATGCGCTTTCCATGGATGGGCCTTGAATGCTTTTGCTTCATACTGAATTTTCAGCATACGCTGCTTGACAGTGTGAACAAAAGGCAGGTGGTATATAGTGTAACATAATGAACTTTAGGAATTACTGCAGATTTTCTTTCCAATTTTATGAGGAGATTTAAAGCATCTTCTCATTCCATCTTTGACCTTGTCAGGAAAAGGTATAGGAAGAAACCTTAAGGACAGATACTTTAATGGTTGCCAATTGAATAAAGGTTTTTTTGAAGAAGAGATATCAAAAGGCAATCGTTGTTAAAATTAAAGGGCTTTTATTGAGTTCTTTTGTGTAAGTTTGCATAATGCTAATTCAGAAATAGAAGTCGTGAGGTTTTTAATAATGCGATTTTAATTGGCATACATTTCCAGATTCTTCTGAGATCACAACCAGATCCTGAAGTGGCAGCGAGAGTGCTGCAGAACTGGTGGAATGTGAAAGGCAGAAGCTGCGCAAAGGAAGACGACTCATCACGTGAAGATCTTTGGGCTGCTGCCCCGGGAGATGGTGTTTTAGGCACGAAGTGGCCTTGCTCTGCCTGGGACGAGGTCAGAAGTTGCTGTGGGTCAGGTGTTTGTTTATCAGTGATGGTAAAGGCAACATGAAACCACTTGCTGTTTAGTAAAAGAATTGTTGGGTGTCATATGGTATTTGGGATTTCAGGAGCCCTGGAACTGGAAGAAATCCAGTATTGCTTTTTAAAGTCTGAGTAGTTTTCTTCGGGATGACCAGTCAGGCCTCTCAATATACAGATCTCCCTGGTTGCCAAAATCCACCTGAAGCTGGTAAAAGTTAAAGTCCTTGGAGTTAAAAGATCCCATAATCACCGTTGCATATGTTATGGCACGAATCAGAAAACGGTTGTCCTCTCTTTGTGATGGCGCTCATTTCAGTGCTGTTTGACAGTCGTGGCTCAGCTGTCTGGCTGAACGGGAAGAAACGCAGACTCCAAGGGAAGTTCTCCTCGCTTACTCATGGCTTCGTAATTCCTACGGTAAAGCCCACGTTGCCCTGAGTTGGTTAGTTCTGGCTCCCATTTTGTTCCAGCTGCCACACAGCTTTGTTCTGGACTCATCTGTCCTTCTGAGGGGAGGAGGCTCCCTGCGGGGCACGGCAGCGAGTCTGCTCGCTTGGAGCACCGTGAAGGAGCAGGGAGGACGTGAGGCAGCACTGGCAAGGGCTTTGTCGTCAGC
Organism: Rynchops niger; assembly: GCA_013400035.1. Classification (NCBI taxonomy): domain Eukaryota; kingdom Metazoa; phylum Chordata; class Aves; order Charadriiformes; family Laridae; genus Rynchops; species Rynchops niger. The sequence goes on from VXBH01007179.1 coordinate 607,650, forward strand.
CTTGCCAGTAAGAATGCTTTGTTTTGTTGGATGGGTTTTTTGTTGAGAGCCCTGCCCCACCGCTATAGGATCTACAGACCGGTCCCCTGATACCACCAGTTGCTTTCAGAGGAAGGCGCTCACTGCTTTTGAGGAAACTTCCATCTGTTTTGTATTAATTGTGAAGAAGCTTTCAGGAGCAGCTGTAGCAAGGCTTCAAATCACAAGGACATAAAACTCCCAGTGTCCCATGTTCCTCTTGTCGTAGGTGGAGCCTCTTGAAATCTTCTGAGCTTATTTCAGATCTCCTGTCGAGATTTCTACAGGAGTCTTCGGAGCAGTGCAGCGGCTCTTGCAGGGAAATCTTCTCCTGCTTACTCTGCCTTCTCTGTGCCCTCTTGTTTCTTGGAAAGACTTCTGAGAAAGCAGCAGCTGACCCACTCTAACAGGATCAGCCGCCTCCAGTTCTGTAACCATCACCAATTATTTGAGGAGGGGTGGACGAGGCCTCTCGAGCAGTGCCGTGTTCTTTGAGACAGTTACTAGATTTTTTTGAGTACTCTTCAGCAATGCTGACCGTATGATGCTGTCAAAACCACTGTGGGACCTGGCAGGAATGAAAGAATTTTTTTTCAACGAGCCGAGCTAATTGCTTTCAGTGAGTCCCCAGGCAGCTGTGATGGTTGGTTGCTCTGTCTCCTGTGAGGTTTTTTAAGTGCTGAGTTTCACAAAACTTAAACTCGCCCACCCTATTTGTTCAGTTTCTTTGCTAAGCCTCCAACAGTGATGCTGAAATTATAATGCTAACTGTATTTATAATGCTCAAAAACTTGTCTTTTTTTTCCCCTGGGTCTTCATATAGGAATTTGACTCCTTGGTGTTCCTTCTCTACGTGACGGAAGTTGTTGAAGGTAAGTGCACACAAATAGGAAGTGAGATACAATGAGGATTTTTTGCAAACAAATGCTAATTCCAGTTTCTAGACTGCCGTCTGCCAGTCCAGACAGCAGTTCCTCTGGAGTCAACACCTCTCGGTCTTGCGGTCTTTTGACTGGCTTTTTGTGGCTAGATTGCAAATGCCTGCACTCACCACGAGGGTCCTACCGCACAGCCGAGATCTGCCTGTGAGAGTGTCTGTCGTTTATCCGCCTCTGGGATTTCTGCTGTCCTGCCTGTGTCCCACCAGTGCCGACTCCCTAGGTCAGCAGGAAAAAGGATGACGTTTGGTGTTTGATGGAGGTGTTCAGTGTAGGGCTGGAGAAAGCGTCCTCATATTGTCGGGCCTTTACTGCTGCCTAGGAAAGGGATCGCACGCTGGCCCCGCAGATGATTGCCGCTCTCTTTCTCTGGGATTAAGGCCACGCAAAAGTCTTCCGTAGCATTAAATTTGGCCATTTACTTTTTGGTTTTTATCCAACACCAGGTGAAAGTCAAGGTAAAAGTAGTAATGGAACTTTTAAGATTGTTTTTAAGAGTCCAGTGCTGATGTTTAAATAAAGCATTTGCGCTGCCGGTTGTGTGCCCCCTCGCTCCATCAGCTCGGGAACAGCACCGAGTCGCGGGAGCTGGCAAGGCTGATGTCCTCCAAGCATGGATATGTATCTCAGCCTGTGCTGGAGTCAAGATGCATTCTAGCACTAATTCACTCCCTGCTGCGGTGAGATTTCAGTCGTGTCCTTTTCACAAGCAAAGCGGGAAATGCTGGAGAAACGCTACATTAAAATACATAATGCCAGGGCGAAAACTATTGGGTTACAAGGATATGAAAGACCTGAAACAATAACGCAACGATAATTTCTTCTCAAATAGTAGCAACTATCACCCAAATAACATATATTAGCATCACTCCATTAAAGTCAAGGAATTTGTGTTGATTTAGACCAGCTGAGTGCCTTAGCACACGTACCGGTTCCTGTTGCATTTACTGTTGTACTGTTTCATGGAGAGACGGCTGTCAAAAATGCAATAATGTTGAACTTTTCACTCATCTTGTCCATAATTCCAGTTCATCAATTAAACGTAATCATAACTTTAATTGTAGTTCATCAAATTACACATAATACATTCAATATACGAATAAAATAGAATAATAAAATGATTCTTAATTTTAAAATTACCTTTTTTGGTGAACTATGCTGGTGAAAAACCACATTTCTTCCACTGAAGTGAGCTGTACTTGGGAGATGTGCAAAGCGTTTTTTTCTTACATAAACCTGGGGTAAAAAAAAGAAGCCATAAAATGCAGAAGAGGCCTTGGCACGTGGTTTGAGTTTACCTGGCCCATGGCCAGCAGCCCTAGGTCGCATTTGTATCGCAGCAGGTCACCAGAGACCGTAGCGTTTGTAGTAAAATGCACTTAACTTTGTTAAAAGGCAGCATATACAGATAGTGTGTGATCAGTTACTGGTTTTAATAGAATCACCCTACAAAGATTGGCAAGAAAACTGCTGCGTGCATCCATGTTTTGCTGTTTCTTCTAATATTTTTTTTTATTCATTTTTACTGTACTTAAACACGTTGCCTATTCTTAATTCTTCCAAAATGGAAAAAAGAAGACAGTTTACAGGATTGTAAACTGAAATGCATTGCACCAGGATTAGTCCATTTATTAGAAAAAGATTTTAAGGAATCAGTAAGTGTAATTATTTTAACTAATTCCATAAAGGAAAAAGATGAACATGCTGGAGACTATTCATTGGCTCCTGCTTTTGACTGACTTCATTACGCTTTGCGTTGGAGAAACATACAACTAATTTTAATAGAAAACACACAAGTAGATATTTTTGTTGGAGAAAATTTTGTAATGGGTGAAAACAGATGAAGACAGACTCCCCAAACCAAACATGGAATTGAGTATGTTTTCCTTGCTCATAGCCAACGGCCGCTCTCTAGCAGGCGGTGTCTGAGCGATAGCGGTGCTGTGCCGTGGCGGGCAGCGGCAGCATCCAAGGGATGGAGTCAGGAGAATTGCCAGGTGTAGGGATGAGGGGGAGAAAACTGTAAAGGGCTTTTTTTTTTTTTTTCCACTTACAAAACAACCACTAAGTAGTTTCTTGACTTAAATATTCTGAGGGGCCCAGAGTGAGTTGTTTTGGGTACGTCCTCACCTTAGGCCATGGACTGGGGTTTAAGGAAAAAGCTGTGCTCAGCAAACTGAAATAAACTACTGTGCCTCTGAGAGACACCAGTGTTCAAAAATTGTGCGAGTTCTAATACATGGACCAGGTTTTATTTTTTTGTAGGCTGAAATATAAGGAAACAAACAAGATGGAATCGGAGAGCAAAGCCTTCTGCCGCGGGATTTCAGGACATCGTTCTCACCGCGGGAAGGGAAGGCTGATGGTCCTCTGCAGGATACAAGCTCATGGTACCGCTCCTAGTGTCTTTCTGAAGAGACCCGGAGGGAAGCCACGCGTAAGCGGTGATCCCTGTCCTGCCATCATTCCCTGGGCCAGGCAGGGAGCCCGGGCGCTTGGCTGCGACGGAGTGGGAGCCTGCCGCTGGCAGTCACCGGTTTGGGGTAGCTCTTGGATTTCCTTTATCTTCTCTGTGACAGCATCGGCGCGTGTTATAATAGCTTTATTTGCACAAGCACTCAGTTAATCTTTTATTTTATGTGGATGATTTCCCCTTTTACCCACTCTCCCTTCTACCTTGCTGTCCCAGGAATTGACTTCTCCCCTTGAAGCAGGGGTGTGAGAATGCCGGCCGTTGTCCCTCTTGACTCAGAAGCCAACGTTCCCTTCTTCTCTTTTTCGTCGTCTCCTTTAACATACTGCCGACGTGTGCGTCGTTTCCATCTGCTGATGCTTCCCTGCTGCACGTTCCCCTTTAGGTATGGTGGAGGGAAGCAAAGCAAGCAGGAGCGCTGCCACGCGGCTTTCTGTGGGCAACGTCAGCTCTGAGCGGGACCGTGCTCCTGCCGGGCTGCCACGTCACCCACGTACCCGGCGCCTGGGAGGTTGATCTCCAGGTCGGACCGGGGCTTGCGTTTCACTTCAGGGGACAGAGGCTGGGAGGGGAATAGTCTAATGGGAGAAAGATGGTAAAAGAGGTTGGAAGCGGAGAAGAGAGAACGGACAAGCCTGGGAGAAATGGCTGGAGAGCAAGGGGAGGAAGAGCGTGGGAGCTGATGGAGGAAGCACAAGGATAATCAGGCTGCAGGAAAGGAGTGGGAAGGGAGAAGCACGGATTCGGAAACAATAACTTGACAACAGTAAAAATGCTAGAAATGGTGCTTTTCTGTGATCCCTACTGTTACGGTGCTTCTCTCTGCTATCAGCACAGGCTGCTCCCGAGTCGCACCCCCTCCTCTCTCTGCTTTTGTTTTGAAAGGCGGTATGGGGAAGAATCCTCAAAATCTAACAAGATTAATCTCTTACCTCAGCTAAGTCAGAACAAGTAATCTCTTTTTAAAAAAAAAAAATGCTTGTCACATTAGTTATGGATTGGTATTTCTGATTTTGTCCATGTCTTTAGAGTTAGAAATCCTTCAGAGTTTTGCCCTGACTTTCCGCAGGAGAGTGGTTAAACCTGCTGAGAGAAAGCAGTGATATAAAAAAGCGGCAGGCGGAAATTAGCCTCTCCTGGGAAAAGGAATTCCAGTAAGGAGCGCTCAGTTTCAGAATATCATACAGTCTTCCTTTAAATTGGGAAGTTCTGATCTTAAACTGCTGAAGATCTTGGTCCTGCCTCAGCTGATCAGCCCCCCAAGGGCTTTCTCATCCTTCCTGCCTGTGGCTTTTTTTAATTGTGTGATTCTGAAGGGAAAACCTTAGAAAAACATCTTCTTAGATACGTTTATACTTAGCTAGCATGATATTTTTCCACAAATCGGTGTTTTCCCACAGTTGATGATAATTACGAGATAAGAGCAGCAGGAGTACGCTTGACTTTTACAGAGCAATAAGGCATTTCAGGAGCTGTGAAAATTGAAGGCTGATGGCAGGATTATGACAGCGGAAGAAGGGAGGTGTCAGTTCTGGTACCCCTGTCAGACTGGGAGTGAAACAGCAATCGGGACGGTCATTAATGTATTAATGGAGAAGTAAGGCTTCCCTGTCTCCTCGCCCAGCTCTGTCCCTGGCCGTGTTTCATGCTGAGACCACCCAGGCTCCGAGACAATCGCCGCAGCTGGGGTCTACGCTCAGCTCCAGAGCGTGGCCAAGAGGAGCGAGAGGGACAGAAGGAGCTACCAAACCGAAAACCCGATGGAACCTGAAGAGGCTGCTACTGTGCCTGATTCCTGGGATGCAGCCAGAGAGCGGGTGGGGGAGAGGGTAACCCTGAGGTTACCTGCCTAGGCTGGAAGGGTAGATACTAGATGGGATGCACATGATTATGTATAAAGTGATCAATAGTTATTTTTTGGTTCTCGCATCCTTTTGTAGGTGATGAGAACAAAGACGTACCTGACAGAGAAAAAGGGCAACAGGCGTTGGACAGATGCTGACTAAACTTCTGTGGGATGTTCAGGAGCTGACTTAAGCATCAGATGATAAAAGGAAGTGCTGGGGTTAGGTTTTCCAGTGGGTTACGTGTTTTGATGCTTGCTAACCGTGTCTGTAACGCTGGGGTGTGGAGGACAGCTCGGTCTCGCTGTAGGGAATGCCGAAGTGACTTCTGCGGTATGTGTGTTGAAGGATGGCTGTCGTCTTTGGAGTATACGGTGCTCAATTTTAGCAGCAGGTAACGTTGGTAGAGGACTAGGAACGTAAGTTACGTGATTCAGCTTGGCAGTTTCTGAGTTTGTGTTAATCAAGGATACAAATTGTTTAACGTAAGTGATTTTGTGGTGTTGGTGGGAGTTAGGGGTGGGACATATGGCATTTGCTTACGGGTGCTGTAGAAGGGGCACAGGGACATGTTACCTTGGGAGAGAACGCCCTTTGCCACGTTACGCTGCAGAACATTTAAGTCGTGTCTGGGACAGTAAGAGCGGGGGCTGTCTTCCTGGGCTTTGTGGCTACTCATTACCAGTCCACACGTGGTAAGATTGAGCTTAGGGGGGCGGAGGAGGTCAATCAATTAGAAAAAGATCCAGAACTTGCTGAAGTTTACTGGACTGAGGCCATCAGATGCGGCTATCGGTGTCTTATCAGAAACCAGGAGTGCAGCAATGGGGAAAAAGGGGGTGGGCATTGCTCCAAGTGGTGTTCTCTTGAATTTTTTATGAGCAGCATCTGATCTAGTTTTGCAGAGGTAATGAAAGGATTTCTGAAGTAATCATCCCAATGTGGGGGGAGGAGCACCCCAAAACATAGCGTGTGGTGGGAGTTGGCTGGAATCCGTTCTTCGATGGAGTAAAATCGGAATTGACAGAAAGGTCTGTCTCTTATCTGAGTCACCTAGTGCGTTAACACAGAGCTCCGAGGGTTTGTGTGCGATCGCCAGTGAACTATCAGTTAGTCGGGAGAGCGGATCATCACAAACCAGGAACACTGTCATCCTTCACAGAAACAGCACCGGCATTGCCAGCCTCCCTGCACTGCTCCCAGAGCCTCGCGTTGTCTTGTCACCTCACGCGGTCTTGCATACACGGCCCTTCTATTCTTCAAAGTTCAGAGCTGCTTGGTCAGTGAAAATTGTGACAGTATCGTGAATTCTTCTGAGTGACATCCAATTTGAATGGCATGAGTTTTTCATTAAACGTTCCGTTCGCTCTGGATTAAGTTGCGGCTAAACCCGATATAGTATAGCCCTACGAGCGAGCAGGCCTTTGCCAGATTAATGAGAATGGAGAAGGTCCACTATTGCCATTTATAGTCCAATCTTGCAGTAGTCTGGTATTGCCATAAGCAGACCCTGGGAAAAGCAGCCCGTGTTTCAGAGTCTTCAGCTATCGGTACAGCAGCACCTAAGCTGGTTCTGCCTTTTCTGATCTCTTTTGATTTGGAGTTGCTGACACAATGTCTATGTTTTGGTGGAATATAAATAAAGTCAAATGTTGAAGGCTTAAGAAAATACTGCCCAAGAATCGTAGATTTTGCTGTAGAGGCTGCTCAGACATTTTGAATGTTTTCACTTGTGGTATCTTCAGTATTTGGGAAATAACCAGCTGTCTTTGTCTCAATTTGTATTTTTCTGTGGAGTTTTTAAATTTATCCCCGCATTTAGATTCTTACCTTCTAACTAAGTATCTCTGCTTTTTAACGCCAAATTAAATTCTTATCTTGTCACGATTATGTGTTACTCTTCACAGTGATCCCAATCTATTTTTTACAGGAGAAACCGTTCTGTGACAGTAAGGCAGCAGTTTGTAAACCTAGAAACAAACGGCTAGTTGGATTAGCAATGATCAGAAAATGTTTCTGTTTCATCTGGTTCATTCAAGAGGACAGAGTGAAGAGAAGAATTTCATTTTACACTGGGATGGCAAGAGACGAATTTCATCTTTGTGCGTGGATGGAAGCGAACTCAGCTTTGTGTCACTGGCCGAAGTAGTGGCAAGTGGGTTCCCGGTACGTTCTGTTAGGTTTTGTAAAGAACTTGTGGCTACATTCTCCAGGGCTTGGCAAATACCGCTGGGGCCGAAGTTTTGAAGGCGCTGTGAGCCAAGCCGCTCGCAGTGGGACAGGTCAGCCTGGCTTCCCCTGAAGGTACGGCCCGCACTCGGTTAATAACTTCCTCCAGCTGTAAGATGCAATTAGCAAATACGTGAAAGATTTCATATTCCTTCAGTAAATCAGCCTCCACGGACACATGCTCTTAGAAACCTCTGTCTCGTTATTCCTTCTCTAACAAAACCCACTTTTCTTCCTGCAATAATTTCATGCAGATGGGCAGTGGGAATTTAAAACCATATCTCGGTCTCCGCTGTGAACCAGTCGGGATGGTGGAAAGCACCGAAACGAAGGTCCGGAGCAGCCTGGACTGTGATTTTGAATGCAGTCTCCCCACTCTTCCTGGCACAAGCTGTTAGGTAAATGTTCCCAAAGAAAATAGTTGCTTTGTGTAAACTATCTATATACCGTCTGCTTTAATTATAAAAGCATCAAGTGGCTTTTCCTTCCCCATAAAATTCCCTAGCCTTATATTGCTAGATGTGGCAATAAGTCGCATAGCTGTAAATCAAACCAGTCCTTTCTTTATTACGCTAAAAGGTACGATTTTCAAACGCTCATTGCTATCGCTTCCCCCTCAAAATTAGAAGGTGCTGTTACAAGATGATACATGAACTTGATCTCTGGTTCTTTGTCCATTTTTCAGCCACCGATAAGCAATTTGCAGCGGTGATGTACCCCTGGCACTGTGCAGCGCTCGTTGGGAGATGGATCGGCCCCCTGGAACCAACCCCTGATGTCCCAGAACCGTGTCCCTGGCCACAGGTATTGGTCATCTGGCACCTCCTTCCTTGCAAAATCCGCTAGGTTTTTGCTTCTCTGTTTTATGACGTTTTATATACCGCATATGTTGATGGCATCCATCCTGGTGATTTACTGTGACTGGGAGACCAATAAAGAGCTGAATATAAAAGCTGGAAAGGGAACTAATCCTTTTGGAACCAGGCACCCGCTTGCAAATTCAAGTGACTTGCCATGTAGGGTCGTTGGATAGAGCAATTTTTCGATTCAAAATTTAACATGGAAGCCGCATTTCTTGTTTTCTAAATAAGGAAGTTATCTTTAACTTCTCCATAAGTCTGATTTGCTCATTCCGTGCAGAGTATCATTGTTTCTTGCTGCTTCCTTGTGTTTTCTCCTGGGGTGATAATTCGCAAAGTGCTCATCATAAAACTCAATTTATGTTCGCCTCTGAGTTGCTGGAGTCTTCGGGGGACACCTAACTGTTTGTAAGGAGTATGTCAGTGCAGATTTTCTCCTGAATTCCACACATTCATATCTTTTTACATGAGGATATTTGGATACGCAGTCCTTCCTGAAGAAAACAACCCCTGTAGAGTTGGCAGTGTTAAATTCGGAATGCCCTCCCAGTTTCTTTCCTAGAAAGAGCTGACGCTTGAACGAGCTACAGGAGAGGCTGAAAGCTTTAGGTGGTGCTTTGTGAGCAGACGGGGACGCAGAACCCAAAACATTCCTCCTGCTGATCGTGTCAAATGTGGTCTTTTTACCAACAGGAAAACAAACCCAAGCTTTTTAAACAGCCAAATAATCTGTTTCTCACAGTGTGAAACTGTAGCAAATATTAGGCCCTTATCAGCTAGCGCTCTCTTGTCAAAGCCAGTTGCACGGTGCTAATTAGTAAGTGGTATTTAAATGTTTCCCTCTGTCTTCACATCCCTCGGTGCCAGAGGCAGGGGGGGAAGGGGGGAAAGTAAAAGGGAAGCTGCTGGTACGGAGTTGGAGAGGGGTGTTCTGAGCGTTAGCTTGTAGTCAGCGTGTCTCCTGACTTAGGGCAAAGCCTGTCTGTAGTACCGATAGATGTTTATACGCACAGAATCAAACGACCAAGTGCTCAAATCCATCGCAAAGTGGACTCGGGCAGCCTGTCGAGGAGGTACGGAGGGTATACGTTTCTTGGTGGCACCAGAGGAGTTCTTGTTCCAGTACGGACCGATGAATTCCTTTTCCTGTGGGAGGTTTAATCTGTACCGGTGCGTCCTGCTATGGTTTATTTCTTTGTGACATTCTGCATGTTTTCTTCTACTCTACGGATGTTACTGATTTGGGTTTCACTTTGACCTGATGTAGTAATACAAATGGCAGCTAGGTAAAGCTCTACGTTATTTTGTCCGAATCTAGGATCGGGTAGAAGACCCTTTTTGTAGGACACTCCGTTAGTTGTGTTTCTTTCATTGTAAGGTTTTTACTAATAAACAGTATTATTTCTGCACAGTAGCTATGTTATAGTAAGTTGTTTTTTTTTTTTGTGTGGGACTAACATTCCCATACATTTACCTGTATCGCTGGTAGCATAGTGGCGGACTGGAACAGATTTTTAATTTCTTGGGTGCCCTGTTCTTAAAGGATGTAGTATTTATCTATTGTGTCTGAAAAAGCACATAATGGAACCATGAAATGGCTGTGAGGGCTGACCTGCGGGAGCAGACGCTGGTGTCAGTGCAGAACCCTGCAGCATCACCAGTGAAGCAGAAACAGAAGGCGACGAGAGAGAGGACCCGCTCAGATTTTGCAGGCTGTGGGTCAGGTGCATGTCCGGGTGGGTTGCGTGTGTGTCGTGTCGGTGGTTCAGACACTGCCTTGGGAAAAGGGGTCCAGCTCTACAGAGCAGCTCTGTAGCTTTTCGCAGCCCCGTCTTCCGTCTCTCCTAGGGTAACGCAGACACTTGCATGGGGGCTTTTCCAGACTGAACACCCGCCTTCTGCTCATCTGGATTCTGCCGCTCTCCGAGATGACTTGGTCCCAGGGGTAAGCCCGTCGGAGCCTGGAGCTTGAAGCTCCAACTGAATAAAAAGGTGGGCACAATCTCTTCATACCGATCGAATAACTGCCCTGAATTTAACGGGGTTAGAGAGATGTGAAATTGAGTTAATGAGATCAGAAAGCAGTTTTTAACATTTCAAGTGGAGTGTATTTTAAGTGGCTGTCTTAAAGTCTTCAAGCAATGCCTTTTTATTATGCAATTGTTTGACTCAATTTTGATGTATTAAGGCTATCTAGAAAAACGCATTTGGTGCGTTTTCTTTAAGTACTGTTTTGTACCGAACCTATATATTTGTTGAACCATAACGAGTTCATGGAGGGGTTTCTTCAATTGTATTTCATACTGTCCTAAAAAATGGTATCTCTTGAAGGGATTGATTCAAGTGATGCGCAGAAGAACAGGAAGGAATAAAGGTGCAGACGAATATAATAATGTCTTTAGATTTTTATGTTTGAATGTAGTGTGCTGCCGAGGAGGTTAAATAGCATCATCTCTCAAGGAAAAAGCTGCTTGAAGCTGATAATTGCAGTGCCTTTGAGAAAGCAAAGTCCATTTGTTGTAAAGCCAATACTCTATGAACTATGAATCTGTCTTTATCTCATGCAAAACTACTTTAGATTAAATGTCTTTCCAATTTGTATTGTTCAAATAATTATACTTAGCCTGAGTCAGAGTTTGGATAATGCATTCCCAGCCCTTGGGTTTATTAACTGGCTCTGGGACCAGACCACAATGTCAAGCGGCCCAAAGAGGTTTCCCATTTACTCTGTGTTTTGGCTGTTTTCAGCTGTGCCGCTTCTTCCTGCCGCAGTCTGATCGATGTAGGCGTTTGAGAAGTGCTTCTCCAGTCTGTCGCTTGCCTTATTTGCTGAAGCTTTGCTTTCCAAACAGAAGCATCCACTTAAAATGCAGAGTCTTCGTTCAAGACTGCATTCTTCAGCATGAACCACGTCCCAGTTCCAAGTAGCAAACCACAGATAAAACAGTACCAGAAAGATGGTGTACACAGCAAGGATCAAATCTGGGAGTAACATCTGGATTTGTTAGTATGAGCAGTCAAAGTATGCTGAAGTGTGGCTTTTTGAGCGGAGTTTTCTCTGCGTTTGGCATTTTGGTCGCCCTGCGTACGTGCTTCATCCCCTTAACTGTACCGGGGCTACTGCAGGGTAGCACGGTAACAGAGCTGGAATCTGCCGAGGGATTAAAGAGGACGTTTACAAACACGGTTGTCTCCATATTGTAGGCAGCATCCCGCAGGCGCCCCTGGCAGTTGCCTTACTGTGAAGTCTTGAAATGCCGGAGAGCTTCAGGTTTGCCTGCCTGAGTCCACGTTTCCCTTGTAGACCGCTTCCTCCAACGAAACGTCTTTCTGTGCCCTCTCAAATACGTGGAAGTTTTAAAGGAATTTCCTCAAGTCCCTTCGGTTGGGAAGAGAGGCTCTTTTCCTCTCCGGCGGTTTACGGTGACGGGCCCTCACTCGGCACTGCCCTCGTTCCATCCCTTCTATGTGTCAGGATGCCCTGATAATGGGCAGGATTTGCAGAAGCAGCTGTAAATTAGGTGCTTTAAATAATCTTTGGTGAGAAGTAAAGAATACTTAGCTCCTTTGCATAATAAAGTTAGGCTCTGATTTTTAGATTTTTTAAATTTTATTTTTAAAGACAGGGCTAGCCCAATATCTTTCTCTGTCGATGTCACTGGGAAATTGTAATGTACGTGGCACTAGCAAACCAACCTTGTTAGTCATGTCTGCTCTGTGCACGGACTTCTGGGTCACGTAAGTCAGTGGTTGTCCCCATAAGCTCGTACACATCCCTTCCTAAGCTTGCTGTAAGCCAGAAAACCCGAGTCCTGTGTCAGACCCTCCTGCCGGCTCCTGCCTTCGGCCAGCACGAGGGCCTGGCTGTGGCGGCAGCGTAACGCGGCAGCATTCATCTTCAAAAGGAAGGCTCTGGCAGGGCTCCCTCCTTCCACCGCCACACTTATTAGCTACTTTGCAAAAATCAGTGTTTTCCACTCAGGATTTTCATAAGTCACAGTCTTGGCACCAACTATGTTGTGGTAATTTTCCTTTCATAGACTGGACTGCACCCAAGGTTGTGATTATACCTAGAGTATCTGACACATCCTATTTTAAAGCGCAGAGCATATTGTACTGCATATACGTGCGGCTTTGCTCTTAAGTGATGAAAAATAATTTCCTGGAAAGGTAGCTGTAAATGTTCTCAGACCTTGAGGCAGCAGAATATTAAAAAGCATCACTTCTGGGCACGCAGGCTTACGCTTGCATTTTTGTTTCAACTCTTTCTTGCTAAAGTGTAACCCTAAATTAGGATTTAATTCTAAGAAAGAGTTTTAACCAGTATTGAAATTAAAAAAAAAAAAAATCCATCTCGTTTTTAAAAATAGTCTGCTCAATCTGGAGCCCAAGTTTAATTAGGAAATCCCTAGGACAGGATTTAAAATCAGTAGGACTCTTCCCAGCGCAGGTTTCTGCGCCCAGCCCGGGGAGTACAGGGCGGGGGGAATCCTGCCTTTTGCTCTCCAGCCTCGCAGCAGTCATCGGACGGGGTCAGGAGCTGCATTTGGTAATGAACAGTTTAATGTCCAGATATTAAAAAACGCAGGATAAATATTTAAAAGCCTGCGGTCTGCAAAAAATTGAGAACCACCAGAGACTCACTAAGTGATGGATGAACGAATGTCAGGTACTTGAAGTTACAGGTAACTCGCCAGACAAACGTCTTTGACCTGCCGTTAAAGGAAGAACGGACACAAAAGCTCTTGCTGTTACACATAGTGATCTTGATCCCGTGCTGAAATGTTGAGCCTCCAGTCTAGAGCCATCACTCACCCAAATTCTCTATGTGTATGTATTTCTACCCTTGTGGGTCCTGGTTCGGGCAGGCAGCTCTGTCCTTCCAGGTCTTGCCAGCGTCAGCTGACAGGTGCAAATCCAGAATCCCATTGGGTTTGTTTGATCTCAAACCCAACATTGTAGCTTTAAGGCAGTGTCTTTTAAAATGGTTAACAGTTAAATCAGTCGTTTTTCTCACTTGCTGCTTTTACGCATGGACCTCAAACAGTTTGCGTGCAAACTGGGTTAGGCCTGCCCCCGCAGAGCACTTGAGGAGCTAAAAACGATCAGAGCATGTGCCTGGCGGTGTTTGTATTCCACGTTCTTCATGTGCGTAAGTTTTTTTTTTTTTACTGTAGCATGGGACTTCATAGATGGCCAAGGAAAACTTCTGACCAGTATTTTAGGGGTCATCTGGTTTATCTGTTTCACGGGGAGTACCTCTAGCGTTTAATCCAAAGTTATTATTCACTGTGTACCTGCGTAGCCAAAACTGAGTCTTTGTGGTTTTCGTTTGGGAACTGTTCTTGTGCGTGTGGTGACGTTGCTTCAGTAAAATACAAGCGCTTAGCTTAAATTGTATTGTGGAGTGTTAGGCATGTCTCCTGAGATTATCCCAAGCGCCTTCTGATTTTAGATGCCTGTTTTGAAATAACCCTCTATGGCAAAGAGCTTGGATTTAAGCTTTTCTTTCCAGTGTCCTGAACTCTAGTTATGAATATTGATTTTACTTTATCAACTCCAGAACGGAGGCCTTCCCGCTGGGCGCCTGTACGCCTTGCATTAGCGAACGTGTTATCCTGGCATCGTTTGAGTCTCACAGCAGGTTCTTCAAGCCGGTTCTGAAGAGTGGAGTACGGCCAGCATGAGCTGGTCCTGCAGGTACAGCAGGAATTATGGCAAAGTCCAGACAAATCTGCTGATCCCTCCTGTGTGGACGCGGCGCTTACGGCCTCACCCAAAACATCTCACGCTCTCCACCTGTGTAGCCAGCAAGTTTGGAATTGTCCATCAGAAACGATCGCTTAAAAAAGTCAAGTCTGATTGCAAAGTCCATCCCTTAACAAGGAGTGGAGTAAAAACGCCGCTTTCTGACTGCCAGCATTTCAAGGTTTTAGGTCAGGCTTACTTTTTTTTACAGAGCTGACCTGCACTGCTGTCTAATGAAATAAGAGTGAAAAGTTCAAATATTAGACTTTCCCGTGGAGCTGGTTTCACGGTAGCCTGACAGCCAACATCAACAGTACGACAGCGAGGAGTTCATGTTTCTGTCTGCTCTGCGGCCGCCTGCTGAGGTGGTGTGTGCCGGGAGCCCATCAAATCCCAGGGGGAAGACCTGCCTCGGACCTCCCATGGACCGCACCTCAATGCCGGACAGGCATTTTCCTCTTTGGTATCTCAACGTAGGTATCACTGCTGTGTCTGTGTGTGAGAAGAATGGGAAAGCACACCATGGCTCAAAAATAAGTGTTTTAGTTTGTTTAAATAGCTACGGAAACGTCAGTCTTGGATCCTAAATTCAGTTCTTAGATGCAGGCTGTGAGAGATGTAAGGCCTCACCTCAAGTGCCGTGTTCAGTTCTGGGCCCCTCTGTACAAGAGGGACATTGAAGTGCTGGAGCGTGTCCAGAGGAGGGCTACCAGGCTGGTGAGGGGTCTGGAGAGCAGGTCCTATGAGGAGAGGCTGAGGGAGCTGGGCATGTTCAGCTTGGAGAAGAGGAGGCTGAGGGGAGACCTCATTGCCCTCTACAGCTCCCTGAGAGGAGGGTGCAGAGAGGTGGGGGTTGGCCTCTTCTCCCAGGTGAATGATGACAGGACCAGAGGAGATGGTCTGAAGTTGCAGCAGGGGAGGTTTAGGTTAGATATTGGGAGGAATGACTTTACTGAAAGAGTGGTCGGGCACTGGGACAGCCTGCCCAGGGAGGGGGTTGAGTCCCCATCCCTAGAGGTGTTGAAGAACCGTCTGGATGTGGCACTTCAGGGCATGCTCTAGTGGCAGAGGTTGTAGGTTGCTTGGTTGGACTCGATGATCTCAAAGGTCCTTTCCAACCATGAAGATTCTGTGATTCTGTCGCCTTGAAACCCATAGCTGGTAGGGAGAGCTGGGAACAGACGTTCCCACAGGCAGCGCACACAAGGAGCATCTGTTGTTGTTAAGGTTATTGTTAGGTTGTGCATGTGTGTGTTGAGGCAATAAAAACCCCAATTTTTTTCACTCTTAAAAGGCGTAGATTTCTCCCACGGAAAAACAAGGATATTGGATACGTTGGGGCTGACAGCATTGAATGTGGCTTGGCTTTGCTGCGTGCAGGAGAAGGAGCTCAAATCAAGATTTCAGAACAGAGGGGAAAAAAATGGGAAGGAATCTTTGTAGCAGCAGTCAATTAGAAAGCTTCCACTGGGCATTTTTATCTGCTTCGTGTTGTTGGGGTTTTTTTTTAAGTGAGATGAACTGCATTTTCAGTTTGTCTGCTAAAAGTAGCATGTGTTCTTCCAGGGAAGAGAGTGTCAGGAGAAACACCTTCTGAAGATCAATGAGAAAGTGCAACTTTACCAACTCCTTTAAGCGTTTGACTCCAGTGTTTGAATTGTTTATGGCTATTGTCTTTTTCACAAGCAAGGTTTTCCAGCAGATTTGTGTCTCGCTGATGACCAATTTTGGAGGCTGAGAAGAAAACGCTGGAACTGAAGCTTTTCCAGGGTATGTGCCATTTTTAGGACTTCTTGCCCAGCGAGGGTGATGTTGCAGCTTTTCTCTTAGGACACTTGGAGAGTCTTGTCCTTGACCTTCCTGCCTGTATTGCTAAATAGGCAGGAGCATGGTTATCTTGGAGATCTCCACCCGTTTGTCAAATTGTGTTAAAATTGGACAGCAAGACCAAAAACAAAGCCAAAAGGAAGCACATACGTATACCCAGTGGCAAAGGAAGCCTTGTTTCTCTAGTGAATTAGAAAAAAAATAAAATGGTTTGCACTTTTCAATCATTTATCTTCCATTTTATCTATTTTCAAGAGGTCTTAGTAGCCTATATGATGACTTCTAGTGACTGGTGGTAGTTCTGAAGATGAAGAACTTCAAAATTTAGGCCATAGTGACAGATCTTCTCTACCTTTATTCTTAGACAAAAGCGTATGCTTTCAAATCTGTTAAACAACAGAGTAAGGCCAAAGATCTTTTTTCTGCTAACTTTAGACAGAAGGAAGCAAATTGCTTGTCTCCCTGGTGAGTTCTTACAGCGCGGCGGTCTTGGATGCTTTCTTGTGGCACACTTTGCTCCCCGCCACAGCCCGCCCCCACAGAAGGGACAGTCGGGCAGAACAATCCCTCCTGTAATAACTGCCTCGGCGCTGCCCCTGCTTTCCCCTTCTCCTTCCCTCCCCGTACCTTCCCTGCAGGACGTGAGTCTGCCCTAATAACTCCCATGGAAAAGGAAAACAAAATAATACATCTAGAAGACCGTTTTGTGTGTCTGCATTTTGTCCCAGTTAATGCCCGGACAAGAGCCCACGTGGATGTGAAATCCAGTGGAAAAGAGGACTGGGAAAAGGAATAAAGAATTCAGGTTGGCAACAGTGCATGGAAAGGGATGAATAGGAATGCGGTAACGGCCACCTCTGATGTGAGACAGAGGCCTGTCCAACTCCAAATAATGAACACAAGTGAGTCTCCCCCTGAAAAGACGTCGAAGGCAAAAATCGTTAACTTGGACAAATGCTGGAGCTCTGGGGCTTCTGTATTGTATGTATGTTTTGAAGTTTTCCAGTCACTGGGAGATATTGGAAAAATATTTTCCTAGATACTAATATTGTCCTTGTTGTAAAATATATTCCTAGACTGAGTATTCATTTTAGAGGACTCTAGCAAGTCTGCATTTTTATTAAAAAGCCAAACAAACAAAGACCTTTTCTCTATTAATGGCAGATGGCAGGCAACACGTGAACCTGCAGGAACAGGAGGGCCCCGGCTCTGCTGTAACGGTTTCGGAAAAATACACCCCGGCTTGGCAGGAGAGCTGCTTACTAAAAAAGATTTTTTTTAAATAAGCAGTGAAAGGTTGCTCATCTTATCAGTGAGACCGAGGGTCTTTTAGCAGGGAGATGCAGCACGCAGCGGGAGGTTTTCCAGACGTGCCAGCTTGGGCTCTACCATCTTTAACTTGACTAAAGTTAGTTAAAAGTCTTCTTTCCTACCATACTTCTTTTCACTCGGTGCCTCTTTGCCTTTTGTTTCTTCTTGCTGCAACAACATCCTGTATTAATCTTTTTCCAGGGCGCTGGAGACCTGTGTTATCCCTGTGACGTACTTACTCCTTGGTGAGGTGGGATACTCGCCTGGTAGCAATCCGTCATTTTCTACGGAACTGCACGGGGCATCTGTCCTTCTATAGCACTGCATAGAGAAAAACGCTTCGGTATAGGTGGAGCGGGATTAATCTAAATAACTCGAGCGCCCTTGGGAGGAGTAAGGTGAGATGGAGCGGCAGGTAAGCGGCGAGCCGCTGACTCAGGCGCGGCGGGCAGGGAGCTGTGGCGGGCCAGCTGGAGGCAAACGCAAGCGCAGATGGATAACATCAGCGAAAGCCACGCTGAAAAAATAGGGGAGGATGCTGGGCTGGGACAAGAGAAGGACTGGGAATGTTTTTACAGCACAAATAAAAATGAGAATAAAACATCACTGCGCTGTCAGCGCTTCAAAGCAATCAGGAGAGCGAGGTCAAAGTCCAGGGAAGTCAACAGCCTGCTGGTGCCTGCAGTGGGCTCTGGGCTGGGCCCACCAGCTGGGCTCGATTTTGCTTCCAGCAACTAGGTATACAGGTGGCTCTTCTCCTTCAGCTATTTTAGAGGCAATTTGGGGCAAAAAGACAAATATTTTATTGGACAAACGTGATTGTCAGTCCAGGATGTTTCAGGACGTTTTCAATGCTGGTTTCTTCTTGTTTTTCCACTGCAGCTGGTGTAAAGGATAGAGTTTCTGCACACGGTCACAGAGGGACGTTTTATGTTCACGCTTACCTTGATGCCAAAACATAACTTCGTTTATTTGGGGTTCGGACTGGCAGGGGAGTAAGTGCGGGCAACGCAGGCGGGGACGCAACATGTCAAAGCAAGCCATGCCGTCAAACCCACCTCAAAACACGGGACGGAACCGCCGGGCTCTCTTTGGAACCATTCAGGTGACTTGGCCTGCTGGGAGGTTTGAGCTGAGAGAGGAAAATCAGTGGGATGCTTTTCCAGGAAGATTTAAGGTAGAATTTAACATTACATGGAGCCTCCCCTACTTGAAGTATCCCAAAGTGTTTTATACAGCGATGTGTTAAATACGGAAAGGTGACTTGGTGGGCAAAACAGAGCAACCGCTAAATCAGTTTGCACATAATAACCCTGGAGAGTAAATGAAGGGCTTGAGTAGTAGCAGGGCTGGGGTTCCTGACCTCTAGCAGCTCCTGTTGGGGTGATTTTAGGGAGTCCCTGTTCATTGCTTTCCACTCTGCCCCTTCTCGGGGGGTGACAGCTCACTCCTGGCAGAGACGACTGAGGAGGTACCTTTGTCCACTGTGAGGGTGACGGAGCACTGAACAGGTTGCTCAGAGAGGTGGTGGAGGCCCCCACCTTGGAGATACCCAGAAGCCATCTGGGCACGGTCCTGGGCAGCCGGCTCTAGGTGGCCTGGCTTGAGCCAGGGTTGGACAGGGTGACCTTTGAGGTCCCTTCCAACCCAAGCATTCTGTGATTCTTGTGATGGCCACGTTTTGTTAAACTTCGATAAATCTGTTAACAAGGAGACTGTAGCAGCTTTCCCGGGTTTGGTTGAAGTTAGGGTCCCTAAGCAGTAACTGGGTCTCCTGCTCATCGCTTTTACAAAGCTGATGTGCGTTCTTGTCTTACCGTCTTAAGGATCGGTGCTCTCCCCGGCCCCAGGCAGGTACCATCGATGTTGTACAAACCTGCTGAAAGGGACCAACCGCGTGAGAGAAAGGAAACATCTGCTGTGAGAGGCATGTGAGGATTTTCTTCCCTCATTTCCTGACCCCTTAAACTACCAGTTTTGGCTTTCTCAGTTGTGCAAAGAGCAAAGACGACACTTGGGAGGAGGTATTTAATTACATAGGAAAAGCAGAGGGGGTTTGGGGAAGGACACTCATGCAATCTATGCCCTTCTTCTTGCTAACGCGGTAAAATTAACAACCCTCTTGAGATTTACCACTAGGATCGGAAAGGTGCGAGAGGCAATTGGTAATTCACAAAATATGCTCCTCCTTATACACTTTATTCCTGAAAGAAAACAAAGATAAACCCCATGGATGAAAATAAGGAAATGCAATGGGAGAGGGTTGTCTGAACTGGGCCAGGAGTGGGCTCGTGGCTTCTCTTGCCCCGGGTCTTGCTACGACAGTTGAGGGAGCTTGCGGATGTGTGGGAGAGAGAAGGAAGGGAAGGGTATATACGCTTTCCTTCCAGGCTGGTGCAAAACTACTTCAGACTTCCAGCGGAGCCAAAGAAATGGCAGGTTCTGATTTGGGCAGCATTGAGGGGGGGCTACTGACCTGTGCCGGAGCTTGGTCATGGTGGTCGTTCTGCGTTGAGGTGGGCAGCCGTGCGCGCATTTGTCTGCTGATTTTGTGCTCTTTGTGTAGACGGAACCCACAATTCTATTATCTGTTACTCATCCAGATCTCAAAACTCACACTTGGGCAATCTTCTCAAGAGCCAGCGTCTCAGGTAACTATGGACGTGTTTCCTTCTTGTATTTTCAGTGATCACACAGCGTCTTGTGCAGGGGCGTACGCCAGGTTCGCGTGTGCCCCGGGTTTTTACACTAGCAGAAGTTGTATTTATATATCGGTTAGACGTTCACGGATTCAATTCGATATACAGAGGTTGGCCGGGGAGTCTGCGTGTGCGATCGCAAGCCTCTCTGCGTGTAAGAAGCAGGTTTTTTGAACGTTTGTGTCTTCATACCTTCACGGGATCTGGTTTATGGAAAATGAAACGTTATCCTGCACCACTTGTTGGTAGTAGGTAGAACTACACAAAATGCTCATAATTAAACCACAGACCATATATACTTCATTCAGATTTCACGATGGTCTCAATTGGGGAAAGCTTTTCTATGAATTCGGTCTAACGCTTGAAAACCTTTCAAATTACCTGAGCTGGTGTGTGGTTTTACTGTTTAAACCACATGAAATACATAGCTTTACATAGTTGTGAAGAAAAATAGATAAAGTCCTGCGCTTGATTATTAAGGTGTCAGATTCAGTAAAACCTGAGGTTCCAATAAAGTTTGGTGGGTGCCGACCTGCGTGGATCACCACCAGAAGTCGGGTCTGCCTGACTTGTGCAGGTTGGAGCGATCTGTGGGACATTGGGGGCTGGTTATAGATCTGTTTCCCTGAAGTGCTGTATGAAGAAATTCCCCCTGTGCCTGAAATGCCTACTCCGTGGGCACAGAACTGGCTGCAAGGTGCTGCGAGGATTCCTCGGCTGGTTCTTAGCTGGGTAACTGGGATGCTGCGAGCAGGGCTTGGAGAAGCAAGCTAAAAATTGCTGACAGTGACCAAAAAGCATGTTTCCAGTCCTATTTTAATATATTATGTGTGCGCTCTTTAGGCTTTCCACCTGTAGGGTTTAACTACTCGAGTTGTAACACGTGAGCCTGAAGTTCAGAAAGTCTTTTGATTTTTATTTAAGGGAAGTTGAAAATCTACGTGCTCGTGTTTCATCCAGGGCAATTAGAAACACCGTGAGGCTTGCCCATGGTAAGGGCGACTGAGCCGACTGAGCCGACTGTGTGACTGATGTATCTTCATTAGTGGTTTGTGTACGTAGTAAGCGAAAAGGACCAGCCGATGTCCTGGTGCTGCTAGAATTAAGGAGCATTTCCCACGTCTCGCTAAACAGCTGGGGCAACACTGAACCATGATTTCTTTTTTTTTTTTTTTTACATTTTTGTCCCAGTGACTGTGTATAGGTCTGCAATTCGTATCTGTTTTGTAAGCCTGCCCCCCGCCCCACATGTGTGAGTTGATCTCTATTTGAATGAATGGAAAGACAGCAAACCTATGAAGAGACCGTGATATCAAGTGTCTCTTCCAACAAAGCAGCGAGGGAGCAAATAGCAAATTAATACACTAGAAAAAAGAGTCATGTTTGATGCTACGCGGCACTGGAGAAGAATCATGAGATGAGAGCTTTCCTAAGGCATTTTAGATTGAAGAGCTTCTTCTCTTGCCTCAGCCCTTTTCTTCCTTTGAGATTTGACATAGATGTTTTTCTTTAAGACAGTAAGAATCCAAGTTTAGAAATTCTACTTATGAGCAGACAGGAGGTTCAGAAGAACAGTACATTTTGCAGGGAGCTCTGCTTTTCCCAGGAACCCGGGGCACATCTCGCTTTCCTTTGGGCTTGGTATTTGCTTGGAACTCCTGGAGTGAGAAAACATCCGTTGGAGAGAGGTTTGAAAGCAGAAGGCCTATGATGAAGGAAGAAAAAGCCGCTTCCCCATCTCACTTGAGTGTTTCCTTGGTTTAAATGCCAGTAAGGACAGCAGAAGCTTTTTGCTTTAAATCTGTTCAGTCTTTATTTATGATGCTTTATCGCTGCCTGGTCCTCCTTGGGTTGACTCTCTCCTCTAGCCATGTAAATTCATCAGAAACACATTACTGTGGTAATTTCCCTTCTAAACAGTATACAAGTTATTGTCTCCTCTTGCAAAACCCTTCTGTTCCTTTTCCCAGAAGCAGCGAGCAACTGTGTTGAATGGATTTCTCCATAAGGTTGTTTTCCAGGTCAGGAGGTTAGCTTACTTTTGTCTTTTTACTTGAGCCGTTTCAGAAGAAATCCTGCGCGTGTTCCCCTGAACTGTAAAGGCCGGTAAGAATGAGAAGCCGAAGTCATCCATTAATCCACGGGCAAAGTACTATTCCAGCAGCTGCAGTGAAAGCTCTCACACGCTGCCCTGGAAATAACCCCAGCCTTGACGTGGTTAAGACAACCCTAGGTAAGGTCAGAAGCTGAGTCCTCATTTTCATTTAAGCTTCTGGTTTTTAAACGGTATTTGGAGATGTCCCTTGTGGCTCCGTTCATCTCTTAAAGCAGAGGGATCCTCGTAGAGAGAGAGGGTGGAGAAGCAGAGTCCAGAGAGGCGGAGGTTTTTCTGCTAAACGTCGCTACTCTCTCATCTCAACCTACGGTTGTTTTGACGTAAATGTTTAATGACCGTGACCCCATGTGAGAGCAGCTAGTGCTGTCAGGATTTTAGCTTAAGCTGCTTTGCAGAGACAAAGCACCTGTTTTGATTCCTGCTGGAAATGGCAGTGATTTGGAAGCGTCGCAGCGAATTCAAGGCAAAGCGGTGACACTTGCCTGCCCCTGTGCTTTCCCGTGAGGCGCGTGAATCCCAACGCTCCGTGTCCGCAGTGCAGGGGATCGGAGCTCACGGCGGGGATTTTCGGGAGGGCGTAAGAAAGCTGGGGTGTCTCTGTCCTGCCAGCCCGAACGCTGACTGAGCGTGGCACCGAAATGAGTCTGAGGTCAAACCTCTTTCAGCTTGTTTGAAAATCCTGCCTGTGCCAGCCTTCCCCGCGCGCCGGGGTCAGCCTGCAGGGCGGAACGCCCACCAGAGGGACTTCAGAGGGTTGGGGCGTAAAACTGTCTATTTAGATAAAATACGCCTAGGGTTAGACTGTGACTTCACAATCCGGTCAGAGTAAGCACCAGAGCAATGAGTGAGCTGGCACGACAGCAAGGGCAATGCAAAAATCCACAAATAGCCGGGTTTTTTTCCATATTACAAGCCTGTCTGTGTTTGGGGTGTGAGGGGAAATCCCCAGACTCGCTCAACGGTATGGAGGTTCTTCTGGCTTAAGGCCTGATATTACGGCTAATAGACTGTTAAGGTTTCTGCGGAGGTGGGGTATGAACCGTATGTGAATGTATCATACGTGAATAATGATGTTTCCAAAAGAAGGCGTTTCAAGAAGAGCTGTGCCCACCCCTGGCCGACAAGTAAAGCTTTCTGCTGCCTACCTTCATGAACTTAAGCAGTCTTCTCCAAGTACCTGTAGTAACAACACCTAGGAAGTCCCAGCAGTGTCACAAGCCTGCCTGCGAGGCTTTCTAAACAAAAATTAGCTATTTCTAATCTAGTTGTGTATGTTCTGTAATGAAAATGGAGGCTTCATAACGTCTTCTGCCAATTGAAAGAGTTAAGACGGAAGTGATTACATAGGTGCATATGTGCAATACATGCATATCCTAAAATAACGTCAGCATTTTGACTTTCTGGTTGCATCTACCGGTAAAGTTACTGAAGTTTCTTGTACGCCATCAGTATTTTCCTGAGTGATTACTTTTATCTGGTGTTTCTAATTCCTGCCCAGGTAGGCCTGCTGAGAGCAGTCACGTGCGCTAGCAGCTCTGGAAACTTCCTTCTCATTTTGTTCCGATCCGGGCAGCGTTCTCTCCCGTGAAACCTATGGAATGTGTCAGTATCCATAAGATTTACTGAAAGCACTTTGTACTGTGGTTCTGTTATGTTTATTTGCGACAGATAATTTTCCTGCTTTCAACCAGAATTGGGGTTGTCCGGTCCTGCCATTGCATCCACTGCATCCACTGCAATGGCAGCGTGCAGGGATCGTTGTCGGATGGTCTAAATTCCTAATAAAGCCCAGGTTTCTCTTGGCTGGTTCTGTGTCTTCCAGATCAAGAACATAGCGGAAATTAGGCTACGTGGGCTTGAGGTTGAGCGTCCGCTTAGTGCTTGGCTAGGTTCCAGCTATAATGCCACGTGCATTTAATGCCACGATAGCGGTATAAACCGTTTGCCTCTTTTCTTTATGGGTACTGCCAGAACAGAACACAAAACTGGCGTGTAGGGGGTGAGATACAGCCTGGGCTTCCACCCCGTGCCCTTTGGGCCAGCGGCAGTTTACAGGAACGGGGATGTCTCCTGGGTTCCAGCTGTGGTCATTACCAAAACGCTTACAAAAGGGACTACTGGCAACCATCCCCGAGTTGTTGTTTTTATTCTTGTGACACGGAATGACCTTTTGTAAGAGAATCGAGGCAATGGAAGTAAGAAAAACTACTGGCATGATTCACTTGAAGTGTTTTGTGAGATAATCGCATAACGCTGTAACCCTTTGGAGCAGGCAGCTTCAAACTGGAGCTGAATCGGCCATTCTCATCGCCTTGCTTAAGGAACAGCCTTTCAACAGGATATTACTGATTTTCACATTCTGTTTTTCATTTCTGTGGTGCAGCGTTTGTCTTCCCTGGTTTTAGGGAGTCAAGCCCAGGATAGGTGATCTCCATTACGTTGGAGAGACAAGGGAATGCCTAATTACACGACCTCCCTCCCTCCTTAAGGAAACTTTTTTTGCATGAATCAAGGGCAGAAAAGGAATAAGAGTGCTGAAAAAGTATTTATACTCTCTCTAAAGTCATCCCCCTCCCCCAGAATTTCTGTAAGATGTGACTAAAACCAAAGCATTTGTTAACAGGTAACGAAGGAGGCGCGTCAAGCGGGCGAAGCCAACGGGAGGTGTACATGCACCAGGGCGGGATGCTGGTCTGGCTCGTACTTTATGCTGTCTAAGCTTGGGGCTCGGTGGGATTACTCCTGAATCACGCTGCTTCCTGGAGGGCACGGCCGTTATGAGAAGGCTTTACGCTGTCTTTGCGGTCAACCGGCAGCTTGTCTGGGCTGCCACGGGTTAAACTGGCATAGCGTGTGCTCCGCAGTAGGCTGACGCAAGGCAGACCTTACACTGATGGGCGCAAACGATCAATAAAAAGCTGCGGAAAACGGGAAGCTGGCGGTGGGGGCTGTGGACATCACCGTCTGCACTGGGAACAAGTCTTCTCTGGACTGGTGGTGGCTGGGGGAGAGTCAGCCATGCGTTCAGCACGGCTCGTTCGGCTGACCACAAACTGCTTCAAGAAACAGGTGTTTGAAGGGTTAGTTTGTAAATTTGACCAGAATGAAACTTTAAATTACGTGGTGTATCTCTGTTCTGTGACAGGGTGGCCATTACACTAAAAACCCAACATTTGTCAGTGTCATTTTCCTCCAGCGTGAGCTAAGGTGGATGGCGCTGCTTTGCAAAGAAGACTTCTTGCCGGGGACATCAGACCTTCTGATACCTTCCTCTTCTCCGTCCCCTCTCTCCTTATGACAGGTTGAACTTCAGCTGCTGTGTACTGAGTTCATTCCCTGTTCTTTCTAGTAATTGTTCCATGTGCTATTTTTGTAAAATCACCTTTGCTTAAGAATTCCAGTGTCCTAGCATATTCATGGGTGTCTTGTAGGGCAGCACGTGGCTACAGAAGTGATACAAGTTTGTGCCTAAGTGGTTGTTTCAGGAGATGAGCAGCGCTGCAGCATTTGTCGTACTGCCGTTACTCGTGCCCTTCGTTGGTTGTGAAGCCCTGCGAGTGAAATGTTACTGAAACGCAGTTCCTCGGGCCGGGTTGGCTGCCCTACCAGAACGGTTTACTTGGACAATTCCAGAAATTCAAACATGCTGCCATGCTTCAGCTTACGATAAATGCTATGGAAAGAACAGCCACTCTGTGGCTGTAATAGCAGTAGCATCTCTCCTGTGGCAGGGCGGTTGGAACTAGGTGATCTTTAAGGTCCCTTCCAATCCAAACCATTCTATGATTCTGTGATTTGGCATGACCGGGGGGAGATTTCCATGTCAGAGAGAGTACCGGGCGGTGTTTTCTGCGTTACTGAAGTCCTCGGATTGAGTGCTTCCAAGCGGAGGGCGCTGCTCTGACGCTCCATACAGTATAAAGGGGAAACGGAACGTAAAAAAATCCATGGCAAATATAATCCTGGTTGAAGATCTCTGAGTGCGGGTTCCTGGAAGGCAATAATTGCCCTTATCAGTGGAAAAATTATTGCGGGTGTGTGAGCATCCAGCAAGTGTTCCCTATAGGTGTATGTCAGCTGTCTGCCTATATAGACAAGGAGGTTGCAGAAGTGTAACCTGGGAATTTGTACCACCGGAAAAACGCTAACAAAAATAAGGGCGGGTAGCACACAACAGTTCCTGTACCTCCCGCATACAGGTATAGTTTAACTACGTCTATCCCTCACGCAGAGACAATGCTCTAGAATTTGAAGGCAGAGCACGTGCACGCCTGGCGCAGGCCATACGGGATGAGAAAGGCGTTTTCCAGCTGTGTTTTCTTTGGGAGGTTTAAGGTAAGCACAAGCCTTTAAATGGGCCTCGGATGCGTAAGGGTCACTGTCTCAGCGCTTCCAGGAACCTCTTGCAACACAACTGCCGAGTTTTCTATCAGTACCGCAGGCCATTAAAAGCTTGGTCTTTCACTGGATCTTATTTTTAGAATGGTTTGTGGGTGTTTGTTTATTCATTTCTTTTGAGGGTTCAAGGTGGATTTAATTGCATTTTGTTTGGCACACATCGTTTCAAAATTAACCACCTTAAAATAGGAACAATCTTATGGAATGTGTCTATTATGCAAAATTGTCCCAAGCACTGCCTCTTTCCATTACTTTCTATTTTTCATAACCTATTTTACAACTGTAATTTTCATGTCTCACATTTTTTTCTCTCCAGTTTCCTATGTCCTGTGGTTAAATCTTGACCATAAATCTTACGCCGCTTTGTTAAAAATAATAGGTCTACTATATTTCTTCATTTAACAATCTGCTAGATTAATAGTGTCTTTAAAACAATTAAATACGGTTGTGTGGTTTAATATTCCCGGTTTTAATGCACCAGGAAGGAGAAACTATAGCTGTTTTCATTTATAGAGCGCTGGCGTTTCACGTGCCGCCTGGCAATGCTTGTCTGACACCTTGGTACTGAAATCCCTTTCTCACACTGCCGTGGCAAACACGCGAGAAGGGAAATAGCAAAAAAAAAAAAAAAGCTTCTTGCGCAGTTTTGGAAATTGAACGACAGAAGCGGTTGGATGGCAAACAAGGCAAAAAAAAATTAAACGTGGAATCTCAGCAAAAAAGGCTTTGGAGTGCGCGGCCGGAGTTGCCGCATGGTGGGGCTGGAGAGGAGGCAGCCGTTGGGATTGTAAGGGCGATATTGGCTCGCCTGGGTGATGGTGGGACAGGGTCTGGAGCCCCTGTGGCACCGTCCTTACCCGCCGTGGTGACAAATTGCCTGGAGAGGAGAAGGGACGCTGCAGCTGGGCACAGCTGTACAACTTAATGGCGCAAGCACGCAGCAAAGGATGGGGTGCCGTTTTAAGAACATAAAATTTGGTTCTTGCGTATCCAGGCTGTTGGGGTTGGATATGTTTTTTTGCAGGAGCATGACTCCAGCCCTTACGGAAAGGTCTTTGTGCGTGGCCCCTGTATTGTGTGCGCTCACAATGCCTGCCACAATGGGGCTCCCGGCCGTGAATGGGACCTCAGCCGCTGCCGAAATGCAAATAGTCATGAACTTTCAAAACGAGGGGCGGGCATTCTTTTCGGATGGATCCTATGCTAAGAAACTGGTTTGTATTGCCTTAGGTTTAACGACTGCATTGTAGGCCTCCTGCATCTCTAATTACTTGGAAAAAAAAATAATATTTCTACTTTTCATTAAGGTTGTCGGGCTGGAACCCTGGCCAGGTGGTGTACACAGCAACGCCGCTGGGTCTCCAGGCTCCTGCCCTCCGCCTGTGTTTAGGTGGAGAAAGGGGAACCTGAGGCCCCATCTATCAGTCGTTCACGTTGACACCAAAGCCACGTGGCCGCAGAGCTGGTATCTGGAAGTAAATAACAAACTGTGGTTTTAACAGGAAAGATTAAAAGAGAAAAATAGAAAGAGGAAAAAAAAAAAAAAAAGAAAAAATGAAAAACAGAAGGAGAAAAGGAAAAAAAAAACCCAACCAACCAAGCATTGTATAAGGGAAGTTCTTCAGTTTGTGGACGTGGCAAGGACAGTAAATCAGTCTGTAACCACCTCATCTGGAGGGTCTTGTAGGTTTGTTGAACCAGCCCGCGTCGTGTTTTCTTAAAGAAAGGTGTCCCCCACGGCCCGCTGCTACAGCGGTTCCTAAGAAAATCAGCAACCGTCTGCACGACGCTTGCAAAGGATTTTTGATTTTCTAAAAGAGGCGTTCACGGTGGATATCTCTGCCAGCTTAAATACCGACTTGTTTTACCCCTGGCTAATCTTGAGCGCTATGTCCGTTTTGGAAAGAACAGAATTAGTGCTTTCCAAACTGGCCGCTGTTAAGAAAGGTCATCAAATGCGGGCTGGCGAAGAACAGAGTAGATCAGAAACTCAGTAAATCGTAATGGTTCCTAAATAGCAGGAAATGTCACTGCAAAACTGAATATTAATTGTGTGTGCGTACATGATCAGTGAAGACTGTGATTTATCTGGACTTCGGATGTGCTATTCCTAGATGTTATAGTTAAGTTTACTAGGGGCGTGCCTCAAAAAATGTTGACATTTGAAAGCTTGTATTAAGTAGCATTGCAAAAACTCCCGTTCAGTTCATTTCTCTTGGTTCCACAGAGGGACTGTTCTCTGAAGTTTCTCAGTTTGAATTCTTGTTCCAGTTCAAATTTCACTTTGAAATGGTTTTGTGTTGCAGGCCTTTCTGCTGTGAGGGAAGTGAGATTTCGCAGAGACGGTGTTCCAGAGCCTTTATCATCAGGTTAAAAACTTAAACCATTGAGTTTTTGCTCCTCTAAGTATGATTCTTGCCATGCAAATCCTGCCGCAGTCTTCGCACTCCAGAATCTGGCCCCGGGCAGAACCTTTTCAACTTGAGTGCCTCTTGGCTTCGGGGCCTGCAGAAAGCCCGGCTGATGTAGCGTTAGCAAGGATTCTTTTAGAATTGCAAATACTTAGTAGATTTTTAATGGCTATGTATATGTGTACATTCATATGTAAATACATATATACGTGTGTATATGTATCAGACTTGAAACACGCACAAGAAAATCTATGATTTTTTTGATAATAGTATGTCCAAACTTGGCTGTTAGGCATGAGAAATGTCTTTAATTGAACTTTTGTATGCTGCCTCGATATACCTTTGTTACAGATACGGTACTCGGTCTTGTTTCTTATTAGAAATAGCTGACGAGGCATCTAATTTCATCGCTTTCTTTTTGCTCTTTTGCAATTCTGTCAGACTTTGGTTCTTTGCTCTTGGCAAGACAGAGTATCTGCCCTGGCCTCCAGCTCCGTCTTTGGTGTATCTCTGTTTCTTTGGCTTTTAGAAACTTTTTTAGCCAATTTGGAAAAGTTGTTTCCACAACCTGGATACAACACTCAACTTTATCGAGAGAATGTTTTTAAGATCACGGCAACAGCGTTACAAAAAGCCAGAGGCTGGGTTCGCTGTGCTTGTGGTGTGATGGCTTTTGCACCGAGAGATCCCTTCCGAGTCCGCTTCCGTGTCGCCTGGGCGATGGGGAGTCCTCGGAACTGCCTTTTCCGCAGCGTTCCTGCGGGACGCGGAGGGGATTGCTGGAACCAACCCCTCCTCTGTATTCCCCCTTGCGGGGAGCCTGGGCGTGTGAAATCGTGGAGTGAAATCAAGAAGAGCCTGGCTTGCAACTTAGCTAGACACGATGGAAGAAAATGCGATCGAGTAACAAATTGCACCTAGAACTAACCTGCGTGAAGCACCGGAGATGGTGCAAAAGCAGCCGGGTATGTTGTGTTACGGGAAAACCCACCAGGAAATCAACGCCGTTGTTTTCAGGGTTTCAATAACGAGCAGTAGATAAGGTCTGGGGTCACGTAATGAGCATCTGTGAGGGAAATAAAGTGTGGAACAGCTGTACGTTAAGTGAACGGTACACGTTTGTGCACTTTACGAGGGAAAATTCGCGTGGGAGAAGTGTGTCCTAATGCTTAGGCTGGCATCCCGGTTTGGCAGCTCGGAACTGACAGCTCTGACCCTGGGGCTTTGCAAACTCCTCAACTTACCTTTTGGCGTATGCTGATGTAGCCGGCAATTTACAGCCCCTCAGCCTTCCCGATTCCGGTCTTTTTAAACAGCGTCTCTCGTGCAGCTGCCGCAGTCACAGCGCGCGGGGTGTGACGGGCTGCCTCCGGTATTTTATGGACAGAAATGATCTTACCCTTGCAATAACAGACATCTATCCAGGCATGCCCACTTCCGCAGAAAAATTCCTTTTATTTTTCTGCTTTGTGAGAGAACATAACGCAGTTCGGGACCTGCATTCTCAGAAACAGCAGAGGCTGGTGGGGTTTAAATATTCGAGATATTTCCCGAAAATCAAGGCTGGAGGTGTCTTCCTCCTCTTAAATGTTGCAATGGGGCAGCTTGGGTTTAGTAGAACCAGTATTTTGGTTTTCGTGTAGATATGATGGTTTCTGGCAGGCAGTTGAGCTTAAAAGATTATTATAGCGAGGCTTTCACGTGTTTATTCTGAAGAACTTTGAGTAGCAACGAGCCACTTGTTTGTGGTAGATGGAGCCCAAGAGAAACGTGTTTTAGTTGGTCGTGACGTAACAGAACAGTGTGATTTTAAATTGGGATCCAGATGTTCCCGTAGTAACGGTCTCTGGTGACACGGGGGAATCCTGGCCCTGACCAAATTCACCCCTCTCTCTGAACACAGCTGAGGAGCGAGGATGTAGGAGCGCTTTATCTCTGCCTCCTAAAAAGTCTTTGTAAAGCGTTTTGTTTCCCCCTCGGGGATCCCTGGTGGTGTCTGTTACCAACTTCATACCGCACAGCCTCGACTCAGTAACGTCTCTGGGCAAGGAGAGGGACCCGGAACATACAGAGCGTGGTTTTTAAGACTTTGGTCTGCAGAAGGCTCTATGTGAGGGGGTTTTGGTTCCTGCCCAGGCTGGGTGACACTGCCTGTTGTGAGCGGAGATTTGGGTGTGTGCTGGGGGGAAGAGCAGTCACTTTGTCACCGAGCTCTGGTCTGGTTGGGTCTCGGCGACTCGGTAGCTTTTGCCGCGCTGCCTGGGGATAAGGAACTTTGGAAATACGGAAACTTTGGGATGTTGTCACAGGCTGGGGGGCTCTTCTCGGAGTCACTGCCATGGTGTGAAGCTGGTGTCCCTGACACTGGGGGGGGGCGGGATCCTGCCCCTCTGCTCTGCTCGGGGAAGACCCCCCTGCAGTGCTGCCTCCAGCTCTGGAGTCCCCAACATCACAAGGACACGGAGCTGTTGGAGCGGGGCCGGAGGAGGCCCCGGAGATGCCGGGAGGGCTGGAGCCCCTCTGCTGGGAGGACAGGCNCTTGACGAGCCGGGGCGCCCACATTACGTGTCGGTGGCCCCACTGCGCGACCCCCCCGCCTGTCCCTGAGGGGGGTGCGGGTGCCCGGCTCCCCCCCCGCCGGCGGCGGCCCGTCC
>VXBH01007179.1:644444-703324 GCA_013400035.1 Rynchops niger
TTTAAAAAAAAAAAAGAAAAAGCCACAAAGAGTCTCGGCAAGGTAAAAAGAGGAATGTCAGGCTGGGAATGAGATCTCAGCACAGGGAGCGTGAGCATCTCGGTTTTTACTGTGACCCAGTTGGGGCATACAACCCAGCAGCCCTGGCTCCTGTTCACACGGTGTCCAATTAATAAAAAAAATGAGTTGAGAGTTTTAATTTGGTCTCTTCTCTAAGGAGAGACATTAGCAATCCTGAGTCGGTATTCCCAGGGTTTTAGATGGGAATTATCCCAAGGATGATGTCCTAATTAGGGTACCAGTGTTAGAACCTGGTCTTGTAGGTGTGTGGCAAAAGGGCTTGTTGGCTGCCACTGAAAACCCGCTTTGGCTGAAAACAGGGGCTTTTCAGAACAACGGACTTGAAAGCGATAGCGAACTTTTGGCTTGCCCGGGATAAAGTATTTGTGTATTATTTAAAGGTATGTATAGTGCGAGAGTTTACACAGCCACGTACAGCCTACTAGTACCATACCTTGTTTTTCTGTCAGATCCCTCAGTCACTGGCATAAAAGAAAACTGGAGAAAAAATAGTTGTATGAAGCCATTAGGAACACTTTCATACTAAAGTTATTTGAAGAATACGTGAGTCTCTTAAAATAAGCAGATGGCTCTGAGGGACAAGCTACTGAGCTTTTTCTCAATTCTCAGTTCAAGCGTGATTCACGCTGGGAGTAGGTAAAATTTAGCTCATTTAATTAAATATATTTATTTGAGGAATTCTCAGCGGTAGCATCTGAGCTACCCAATCCTGCAACTTTTTAAAATGAAAATTATCAGTAATATCACTCTCGTATTGCTTTAGCCAGTTCTCTGAGGAAGAGAAGAGCGAGGGAATAATTATTTCTGTGCTAAGTGTCGTCTTAATTGTCACGGAGTCTGACACACAGGTAGTAAGACTTTGGTCCAGTCCTTAGTAGCAGTTTGGCCTGGGAATATCTCTCCTCCTCCTTTTACAGGATGAAAACTGGACCCCGAGTATCCTGATTACCGCCAGATTGGAAAGGTCTGTCAGAAGAGATAAACTCATATGACGGGCTCGTTTTACACTGGTGTGAAATTACTTCAGCGGGAAACGCGTGTGCGCGCGCGTGTGTGTCCTGATGCAGGGCTGCGAGCGTGATAAGTGGTAACAGGAGGTGTTTTTCTGAGCAAAAGAGAAGGTTCTCTTCCTTTTCTCATCAGTGCCTAAGAGTGGCAGAGAGCGGAGAGGGAAGTGATGGTTCTCTTAAGGTAATAATGCTATTTTCAGGATATAGGTAAGGGACTACACAGAAGGAGGCTTTTTTGAGGGTGCGGGGGTATCGTGTTCACTTAGGCAAATTCAGAACCCAATTGGGAGGTTGCCAGTCAGGGGACGGTGCTGCTAATGAGGCAGGAATCCTGCGCTGACGTGGTGGTAACCATCAAAAATGATAGGAAATGGGGCTTTCGTTCCTGTTACCTTTTTTCTGCCGTGGCTTTGCCTCTGCTACCGTTTGTCCAACGCCTCTGCCAAAGCAGGGGAGCCTTCAGAGAACTTCTGGGTCTCCCACAGCCCTGTCTGGGCACAGGGCCTGGGTACCAGGAATGCCCCATCCCTGGAGGGGTTCGAGGCCAGGTTGGACGGGGCTCGGAGCGACCTGGGCTGGTGGGAGGTGTCCCTGCCCAGGGCAGGGGGTGGCACTGGGTGGGCTTTAAGGTCCCTTCCACCCAAACCAGTCTGTGACGAGAGGTCTCACGGCAGTGACTGCTCCGGGGAAGTTCTCCTGGTTTTCAGGGCTCCTTGCCGTTGAGTGCCATTGAGCATCACCTGAGGGTATCTTTAGCGCTGTCAACAGAGTGCAGTTCGGCTAGTTTTAGAGCTTTGATGTATTGCAGTGAAGTGCAGGATTTAGGTACAAATTTATTAAGGTCTTTGTTGTTTTTCTTTTTAATAATTAGCTTCTCTGTTGCTTTTGAACTCCATTACTCAAGTTAGGCAAAGATGAAGGGCAACAGCAGGGTTCTGGGTAGGGGTGTTTGTTAGAGGAGACCTGGAGAGGCAAAAGTTACTGCTTGTACCGCTGCTGACATGGATTCGTCAGCGGTATGTGATACCCACTGGATTCTTCTCCCTGCTGCGGTTTTCAAAGGCTGCAGAAATACCTGTGCAAATTGCAGCTATAACCAAGCCTGGCGCTTCATTTTCTAACTCTTAATGGAGGTCTTGCCACAGGAGCAAGCAGTTCTCTTTAAGGTGCGTGGAGGAGTTGCATGGTGTTTCTTACAGGAGAATTCAGAAGGCTTGCTGCCTCTTCTGTGGCTGCTAAGCAAACCCAGACCCCGGGAAATTCCCCAGTGAAATGTAAATGAATATTTCAGGGGTTTCTCTGTAAGTTCTATGAAAATAGAGTCATGAAAGACCTGCTTCTTGAAAATTCTGGCTCGTTTTGCATGCGCTTAATGTGTACCCCGGCGTCTGTGGTGTGTGTTTATTTGGGGGGCGTAACTGGGCAGAGCTCCTGGTGCTCTGCCACCGTGGCTTTCCCTGAAGGTGACATGACCTTCCCCTCGCGTTGTCCCTGGTTTGTCATGGCTTGCTCAACGTGGCAATGTGTCAGATGCTTTTCTGCTTTCTTACGTGTCCTCTCATGCTCTGGCTAAGAGTTTTATAAAGCATTTTTATGATAATTTATAGTATTAAGGTGTTTAAGACCTTGCTGTAGGGTACCCAAATGAAGATGCTGGAGAGCACAGCGACACGTACCTCACATGTGCCTACTCTGCATTGCTGTGCTCATACCCAGACTAGCTCAGGAGCAGATAATTAACGCCCGTTGGTGTGTTAAGTGGCACTGTTCCCTGTCCTTTTCAAAACTACTCAGGTTTTTATCGTTCTTCATCAGAACTTGTCAGTGGAGTGATTCAGAGTAGCTCTAACCAGTATCCTAAACTGGCCATATTGGAAGGGGAGATGTCTTCAGGCTCGTTCCATGCTCTTGTTCTAACTTTAGTTTGGTTTTGGGTTTTTCTCTTATCAGAATTACGAAAGAGCAGGCCGAGACCGTACGGGTTAGTGATTCCAATTAGTACCGATGCAGATGGAAGCTACGTCTCCAATATCCTCTCTGCAAGTCACCAAAGAAGATCAGCGCGGGAGGTGTCCCAGAGCCCCAAACAGCTGTATTTTAACGTCACTGCCTTTGGAAGGGAATTCCATCTCCGGCTGAAACCCAACACGCGTCTGGTGGCTCCCGACGCCGTAGTGGAGTGGTACGAAGACTCTGTGGAAACAGGAAAGGATGCTGGTAACACCAGTCAGACTGGGACTGCTGCCCAGAGGTTACGGAAAAGAGAGCCGCTGTGGACCAACTGCGCCTATGTGGGGGACATAACTGACATCCCCGGAGCTTCTGTGGCCATCAGCAATTGTGATGGTCTGGTAAGGCTTCTTTCCTGGCATTAACATCTCGTACTTTACCACTTTGTACATGTTTTTGTTGTTTTTAAGTACATGTTGCTTAATAATACCATTTAATGAGCTTCGTTTCTTAAATCCTGTAGCAAATGTCTCAGTACGTATTGATGTCTACGCTCCTGCTGGTTTATTCTGGGATAATTTCTCCGAGTTTGAGCAAAGTCCTTAGCATCACTGGCGTGACAGAAAGAAATCAAACCTACATTTTGTTGGCTTTCCTTTTTACTTTCATGAGGTATTACAAATGTCAAGATTAAAAACAAAGTCGTTTTAAGTCACTTAAAAGACACCCTTTGGGTGAGTGAATGTAGAATTTGGCGTCCAAACCATCACTGTGTACTTCTCAGGTAGCAAAATCACGGGCTGCCCTGTAGTCCAAGAATAGCAACAGATTTAAGTTTTAAAGGGTTTATTTGTAAAATAAGCATGCTTTTTGCTTTCTTACACGCCGCTTTGTTTCATCAGAAGGTATCACATGAGAAGCGAGCGGTTCCCGTCTATGAAGGGTTGGTTCTCAGGTCTGATGCTGTGTCAGTCGAGAACGCGTGCTATTTCATTGTGGCTTCAGCAGATGCAGCCGCTGGCCTGGTACACAAATCCCATATTGAAAGGCTGGGCAGATACCGAGTCCACATACCATTCGTTAACGCAATCATGCGGTCGAGAAAGCTAACAGTACTCACCTTGTGCTCTGTAAGTAGCAGGAGCAGTGGTGGAACATGACTGCAGCATCCGGGAAGATTAATGTGGTGGTTACTCCGCCGCTATTCAGGAGAGGAATCATGTGAACAAGTCTGCAACAAGTATCCCTTCTTGGAAATAGGTTTCCCTCTTCCCGTCACATGCCCCACGTTAACGATTTGATTGCATTTCGCGATAAGCACTGGCGAGCGAACCTCCCTGCCTCCACCACCGCATGAGAAAGTGCCAGAATGTCCCAAACGCCTGATTCCGAGCTTAGGGCTGCATGCAACCAAACTCCTCGACTTTCCTTACCTAAAGAAAGGAAATACGGGTGGTATTTACATCCGCGGTTGTCAGCTGCTGTCAGTTTGGTGCGTTTTCTTTGGTTTGGGGGTGTTTTCAGGAGAATCTGTTGGCCGTGTGCTGTGTTTACATCTGCCTGGATGGATACAGCTTCAGAGGTGGTTCTTGCAGTGAATGAGGCCCTGGAGTTGAGGGCTGTGTTTTAGCAGTAATCCTGAACGAAGTTCTTGTGTTAAGTGAGACAGCGCTTTAAGACAATGGATGGGATTAACTGGAATGAGATTAAGGAGTACAGCAGCTTTGGCGGGGATTGCCATGTGGCTGACAAGCTGCTTGTGTTGTGTTTGCAGTTAACTGAAGAAGTAGTTGCTGTCTACACAGACCTCCACTTTAAGAAGACAGTAGATACCAAAGGGGTCCTAGGTCAAGAGCTGGAGTTTTCCCAGTTGTGTGGGAAACCCTTCCCATACCATCCTGGAGAAGCCATTCATATGCTTCCCGTGGTTTTAGGGCCTGGACTAGCGGAACACGTGCTTCTTGTTTGAGCAGGAGCGTGGGTAGGTGCTCCTGAGTCGCCGTGGTCTCGGTTCATCTCAACCCAAGCTGTCGCCTGCAGTCTTTGGGGGGCTTCTTGAAGTCCCTCAGCCACCCACCACGTGGCTGGTTTGGAAACCAGCGCTGGGGCCAGGCGTGGTGTGAAGCCGTCACAACTCCGGTCCTTGCCTGGCCCGACCTCGGCTGCCACCCAAGCTGCAGGTCCGCGAGCTGCCTGCGGACACCCTGGCAGAGCAGCTGGTGGCTGCGCTGCTCCCTCCCCGTCACAACAGCTCTCCTGTCAAAAACCATCTTTTTGAGCACTTCAGCTAGCTGATGCAACAGTCTTTTGGAGCTCTAAGCGAGTGTGAAATAAATCAATAATCCTGAAGATTGATGGGATTTCAGATTTATTTATTTTTTCCTCCCGCCAGCGCCAAGGTTAGCAGAAGCGAATAGAACTTAGCATTTCTGGCTTCTCTCTTGCTGTACTGTGCGTCTCTCAACCAAGCTAGAATATTTGATCCCCAGCGTATCCTAAAGATGTGAAGAGTGAGATAATACGGCTTAACAGAAACTGGAACAACAGTGAGAAATTCTAGGGCCGTGTGTCTATTGGGAAGATTTATTTTTGACTTCAAAGGAATTCAGGCGCCCTCCGGTGTAGCTAACTAGGCTCTTAGCTTTTGGGAGAAAGTAAAGGGCATCACTCTGGCAGGAATTCACTCACTGTAGAGCTTACAAAGGAAGTTTGATATCAGAAGTAACAGAAAAAAAGAACACTTAGCTTGCCACAATTTAGGAGAAGACCTCCCAAATTTCATTTTGTGCATAAAGAGATTTTTAATCATAACTCGTGAGACACCTGCTGATAGTGGGGCAAAACTGAGTATTGTGCTAACGTGTGCTAACTTCACAGATGCTGCTGAATTTCGTATCGTTTGGTGTCTGCTCTCAGCACTAGATGGATGGTTATGAGGGACATAAGGGTGCTAGAATTCGACTGCCTGATTGTAAATATATGGACTAATTGGTATTTGCACTAGTAAAGCAAGATTTTGCCCCCAGTCTCTTCCTGAATCTAAACTTACATTTAAAACCCAGAATATTTGAACACTTTTGTTCTGAAATAGTTTACGTTTCTACTTTTGCAGTAAAAGTCATCTGCATGCCATCAGTTTTGCAAATTCCTATCTTCACATCTGCTTAATATCCCTTGAAAATAACCCCATTTAATTTGTCATTTAGAAACTGCCCGTTGTTTTTGTTAACAGTGTTTTAGAAAGCTGGTGCTTCCTCTGGTATCTGTTGTGTATCTCTGCTGTTGTTTGGGCGAAAGTAGCAATATTTGCCAGAGTTGCAGCAAAACTTGAAACTGAGTTAGAGTCATAAAGCAAAAGCATCCTTGGGGAGCTCGGGTGGCTCCGGGAGGGATCTGTGGTTTGTAGCACCTGGTGGAACTGGACCTTCTGGTGGTTGGCCACTGGTACCCCCTGTAGTTACAGCTGCTTTTTTCTGCCTGTGAGGCCCTGGTACTAAAGCCTGCCCTGCAGCAGCGATGTTTAGACGTTCAGATGGTGCTGTCGTAACGCCGAAACGTTGATCGGGTGTTGGGAATGGAAGGAAGAGTGCTGATGAAAACCCTGCTGCTTGTTGTAGCAGTTAATGCTGGTCTCACATGGCAGTTCCTCAGCTGACGGTAACAGCGTCCCTGGGCTCTGCGGGCGTCAGAAATGGAAGCCCAGAGAAGGGTAAAAGGAGAAAAGCACTTAAGAACTTTGATTTTACCCAGACAGCGCTTGTGGGGCACGTGTGCTCCCCTTGTATATTTGCAGTCCAAAAATTCTTGCGTTCCCACATCTCTTTCTGCCTCCTTCCTGCTTTTCCTTCCTTTTGGTGCCCACACGGTAACATCTCACCTCGGTGCTCTTCTGCTCTCCATCTCGTTAGACTCAGACTTCATCTAATCAGACTCAGGGGAGTAAGTATTATTAAAGGTTATGGAAGCCTTCCTGCATGAGTTGCCAAGCCACTTCCCTATTTACATCTTTTGTCCTCCGTAGAAAGATCATATCATTCAAGAACTTCATTTAGTGTGTCTGATTTAGCATGTTAGATTGTGTTAATGGTGCTTTCGCTCCTGGATAACGGTGGGGGACGCATTTTCTGTGTCTGCACTAAATGAAATGTTTAATCTAACACAGATTCCTAAGCAAGGTGGTTAATCTGCTCCCAGGTTGAGCATCTACTGGACGGTACTTGTGCCTGGCCTGTGTGGTCCCAAGGTGCTACAGGAGGTTTAATGGCTTAACTGCTCAAAAGTTCCTGAAGTTTGTCTGACCTTGTCCTTTGTAGCCAAGAAGGCATTGGTATGCATCCAGAGGAGCACACGGTTTAGGAAATTGGGAAGATAAGTGCAAGATGTTCCAGGAGGTGGAGCTGGGCTCTAAGCAGATTTGGCAGGTGGCAGTTTCATGGGTGGCTTGTGCCTGGTCCGATGCTGCAGAAAATGACCTGCCTCAAAAAACCATCACAAATGTTTCAGATTGTAAATAAACAGAACACAGGAAACATAGCGTGTAGAAATAACAAAGTGAAAGCTTTACATCAGTCTCTACCTCTTGTTGTAGAGAAAATGTCTCCAGTTTCTCAATTAGCTTTCTTCTTTTTGTAACAAAAGCCAAAGGGTTGTTGGTATGTGATGCCTTTAGGTTGCACTTACGCTTTGAACTGTGTTTTGTAGACCCGTGCCTCCTTGTTTGGGTTGGGATCTGTTTTATATTCACATATACGCAATGCCAAGCGTGAGCGTTGTCTTCCATTTCCTATAGAGCATTGACCTCACTTGTTTGAAATGAAAGGGCCAGACCCCGTCACTTGTTTTGTTAATTGGAGAACCACGTCCTTCAAGTCCAGGGCTCACAGACTCATTTGAAAGTAAAACTGTTTGCGAATGATCGATCTTCAGTAGCCTGCCTGCCTGCATCTGTCGAGCCGGGGAGATCCTCAGAGACAGACCAACTGTCAAGAATAAAAAAACCCCAAACCTGCTCAGATCTGTTGTTTGTGATGGGTTATTTCTCACTGGCTTATTGTCATCCCTTTTTTCTGAGGGTACCGAGACTTGAAGAAACTCGTGTGTGTCTTTACGGTCAGTGCTTTCACACAAGTTAATGTGCAGCTGTGGGTATTCGGGGATTTTTTACCAGAGTTTGGTTTTGATTATCTGCCATGACAATCCCCCAGCACAGACGAAAAAGCAGGGGCTTCTTGAACGTTAACCTTTGACTTTGTGTCTTCATTTCAGCCTGTGTGAAAGGGAGCAGGCGGGAGTTTCCTACCCTCGGTGGTTTTGGCACTCCTTTCATTAATGATTATAGAGTTATTTGAAGTGTCCAAACGAAGGATGTAGAGATGTGCACTTACTTTCCGTGGGCAAATATGTTTGAAATACAGACTGGAGTATCTCAGATGAGAGATAATTGCACAAAGACCAAAGCCTTGGTTTAGGAAAAGCCTTAAAAATATGTTTAAGTTCAGGCATGTGGTTAAGTGCATAGTGGGATCTAAGCAGATTCAGGATGTTTTGATTTGTTTCAAATGCTTTTTTTTCCATCAAGACTGAAGGATTAAGGTTTATTTCTTGTTCCTGTGTTTGTACTAATGCGTTCTTTCAACATGTTTTCCCCCGAGCTGGCCAGACGACGTTAGTAAATGGAGAAGCAGCTTTCTAGGAGCTGGTGGCGTGCTCCGTGCGGGTGGCAACGGTGTCTCGGGCTGGTGGAACGTTCTTGTGTTCATCCTACCCTGCCCTTTTCCGCTCTTCCCACAGTAATTACAGCCCTCCAGTGAACTCCCTTAACCTGCCCTGCCTCTTCTTACCGCCTGCCTTTTGCTGTTCTTGGCAGCCCCAAGACTTATTAACTGGGCTTGATAGATTGCAGCTGCCTCTTCGGACGGACGGAGTCCATCTGGTGACCTCAGCCCGTACTCCCCATTGGACCGACCAGCCTTTGGTCACTGTCAGGCTGGGCTTGGACTTCATCCCAGTCACCTCTCCAGAACGTAGCACTTCCTGGAGGCTCCTACAGGCTTTTCAAACGTAGTACATCCCTAGGAAAGAGGATTTCTCAAAGTTCATGAGCTCCAGAAACTTGGAAAAAATGCTGTGCCATTGTGTCACTTATACAGGACTTCAGGCTTCTTGCATAAAACACTGAGGAAAGGAGTATTGAGAAGGGAGGTGGTGGGGATTGAAGTAAAATGTCAATATAATATAAAATAACATAACGTAGAAGTACTTTTATATGTCTAGTTTGCTTCTCCTTGAGGTCGTCACTCAAAACGAGTGGGTACTTCATCTTTACTTTGTGTAGTGTAGTCAAAGTTTATGCAGATGGTTGCTCAAGCTCCATTTATTTCTTCGTGTTTGTTTTTTTTAAGTTTTTCTAATGGGGCCAGATCTGGGCCAATGCTCGATTTGCCTCGCTTCTTACCCCTTGCATCTCCTTCTCTCCTCCAGCCTTGCATTTATCCCGTTCTTGCTTAGAGCAAATTGCCCTTTCCCACGTAAAGCCTCCCTTTTTCTTCCAAAGCTCTCATCGAAACGCATTTTTGTGAAGTAGGAAGTAGTAAAAAGGGTTATGCTCAGAGTTTCCCCTGGGCTGTATGCGTTACGTTGTCAAGGCTGATTGAACAGCTAAGTCCTCCTCTGAAATGATAATTTTCCTATGGGCTCCAGCTCCCTCTCCCTCTGTTCCAGGGATTGCGTGGTCATAGGAAAAACTGAATAGATATACAGTAGTACCGCTGTGGACTTAATGTAGGCCAAATTGGGCCAAAATATAAGGAGCTGTGCAAATATCTTTCATAGGAAATATGTGATCGCTTTGGGTAATCACTTTTCCAAATGGAAAAAGATGTCATGTCTTTTTAAAACGGAGCAGAAAAGCACAAGGCCTGGCGGTCCGGGTGACCTGAAGAAATCCCTCCTGCGCGGAGAGGGACGTGTCCACCGCCCTCCGCAAACGGTGACGAGGACAATGCCGGGTAAGGAAAAACTGGGAGCGTGGCCTGATCTGGATAAATAAATAAAATGGATGAAATATGCTGCGCATCCCGGCACCGTATGGTGATAGAGCGAGGAGCCCAGCTCTTGGGCTCTGCTGGCGAGCATCAGCAGCGGGTTCCAGACCTCTCGGGCCAAGAAAATCCCTTCTGAGAAAAAGCATCATGGACAAATTTGAGAAATTTCTTTCCTCCTCCTCTCCCGTAGCCTTCCCCAACGTGATTTCCCAGGGGGAGAAGGAAAGAGCAAGGACCGGGACTGTAAGCAGACTTCCATGAGGTATTCGAAGTCAGTTTTCCCCCCTCATCGCCTTGATTACAGTTAATTCCTTGCTTTAAAGCAGGGCTTGTGATTCCTGATGAGACCCTGGGCTGCTGGAGCCCCCGTGGTTCCGGCAGGGCCCAGCCGGGGTCTGTCAGCGCTGCCCTCGTACGGACATCGGGACTAGTCGGGGTGTCTGTGCGCAACGCTGCAGAAGTTTTTCAAGTTTTTTTGGTTTTGAAGGTGCTCGACAGTCTCCTATACAAGCCATCCAAAGATTAAAGGCTTCAAGTTCCTTTTTTATCTGTGCCGTCGTGCAAGTGATGCTTGATCAGACAAAAAGAGGGGGGAAAACCCCCTTTTCTGCTTCCTTAATGACAGCCAACTTAAAAAACTATGTCTGTTTTAATAGCATTTGTAGTGATTTTTGATTGAGAAGTGAGGTTTTTCTTACTTGATAGCATGTCAGTTCGACGATTAATGTGTTTATTAACTTTTCCACACTGTTAGCCAGGTAAAATAGGTCTGAACACATCCCTTAATGCTCTGTGCATTTGGGTTCGGAGTAGTCCACTGGGCAGCACAAACTCAAGATAAGGCAGATTCAGATTGCTTGTAAACCTACAAGGTAATAGTTACGTATGTGTCTGAAATCTAGGGTCTGCCCCAGCCTGGGTTTATTAAGATCACTGGATCCGTTGTGAAGATCCTGGGATTAATTACATTTTGCCCGTTTTAAGATCAGCATTACATCGCCATCAATGCGTTTCCTGGATCTTTGTCGCAGGAGAGAACGTCGCATCCCTTGCTTTATCAGAAAAGAAGGGATTTGAAGCACAACCCTACTGAGTAATTGTTTTCTGGTGCTTTAATTGCCCTCGGATCCCTTCCTCACCCAGTTCTCCCACCCTGTTCCAGTAAAGCCCTGGTGTCTGCTGGCTTCCAGGTCCCCACACAGGTGGTGGAGGCTGGCTGTGGGCAAATGCCTGTATGTGTATATGTGCATTTATGAATATTTCTTATAGAGAAAAACAGTGCAGCAGTTAAACTTGAAAATAGCATTTATTAGTTTTTCAGTTTATTTTCAAATATTTTCCATGTGGCGTACTTGAAGGCAAAGGAAGTCTGTGTAAAGCAGTATATTTTAAGTCCACGCATCCCCGTCTAGAGGTGTTGTGTCTTAAAAAGCGGAATGACTGTGTTTTTATCATCATCTTGCTTTGCTTACTCTGCATTTCGCTGATGGAGGAGCTTACCGAGGCGAGAAGGTGGTGAAGCTGTGAAAGGGATGCTTGTTTATGGCTATGAATATGGGAAAATAAACATCTGTCGTGCGCCGATTTGGACAGGTCCGAGTTTATATTCCAGCAGCGTGTCCCTGCTGAACAGTTGTGGTTTTACAGCCCTTCTTGAGCTAATCTTAACGGAAAATAAATTTTGCTAAGCTGCTCCCTTTGCCCTTGTATGTAGAGTACATCCATACTAGCGTTTCTGTGCTACGGGTGCCCTGCAGAGGGGGAAAAATTAGAAGTAAGTTGCCCTATTTCTGTATAATCCAACAAAAACATTGTCCCTTCGTTTCCCCCTCAGAATACCACTCAATTTGCTCTTGAGTCCAGATTTTTCCAGACTGGGCAGAGCCCGGGAGGAGCGGGAGCGGGTCCTGGGTGCTTCACAGTCCCCATCAAGGCAGCGGTGGGTGTGATGGAGTTGGCGTCACGAGGGCTGGCTTCGGTGTCACAGCAGCATCCGATTCAAAAACTCGCCAATTTAGAGTATCCTCATCCTGGCACTCACTTTTCTTAAATAACCTGTCCCACAAATAACACCACAGTGCAATTCAGTACTCGTTTCATCAACGTTTATTCCGTAAGTGTTGCAGTAAATAAATTGTGCTGGCATTTGTGATGAGGTAGCGCGTGGCTGGAGAGTGAGGTTGGTCTGAGACTTGAGCTGCTTCCACTTGGTGGAAGGAGTTCTGTTAAGCTCTCAGGGTTTAGCATCCCAGACAGACTTTCAGTCGTTTGCAGTCAAAAGCAGCAGTGAAGGGTCTTGCAGGATGCCTCCTTGGATAGTCTTTCCTTGCTGACGACATACTACCTTCTTCTGCTTTCCAAGACGGAGAGCAGGACTGCCAGGGACGCGTCC
This sequence comes from Rynchops niger, assembly GCA_013400035.1. NCBI lineage: Eukaryota > Metazoa > Chordata > Aves > Charadriiformes > Laridae > Rynchops > Rynchops niger. Next base: position 656,921 of record VXBH01007179.1, read on the forward strand.
CCCCTGGGGAAGCGGCAGGCAAGTGACCCATCTGCAGCAGGAGGTTTGGGCTGCTGCCATCTCGATGACAGCTAAATCCTCCAGGTTTTAGCTCTTTGGTGGATCAGAAGCAAGTCAGAGCGTGACTTGACTTTCACCTCTTTTGCTGCTTTTATTCATGTGATTTTTCTTGCCTCTCTTCAGCTTAGGGTCTCAGAGCAGGGCGTTTCAGACCAGCAGAGGGGCTCATCCGTTCCTGTTAATGAGAAGTGTTGCGATGAGGCCCCGAATGAAGGTCCGTCAGGCTTCCAGAGGGAAGAAACGCTCTGCCGGAGCAGAAGGAGCCTTCCTAGCCTGACTCGGGTCCTGTCGCACTCCCCTTGAAGTCATTGTCGCAGCACGTGGTTGTGGAAACCTCAGGAGACCGGACTCCGCGCTGACATTGTCCCTCAGAAGGTTCCTTTCCATCACCTGCCCTGCAGTACCTTCTGCAAATCGTCCTGTGTCGCAAATGCCTCTCAGTCAGTCCCCCTGCGCGGGGAGGTTACACCGTCCCCTGGAAGCCTTGTTTTGGGAATCGCTTCCCTGTCTGTGGCATTTTCATTCCACAGGAGCGAATTAATTCCTTGCCGCAACCGCCTAGTTCTGAGCAGTCATCCTCGAATGGCAGAAATGATGGCAAGGCACTTTTTTAGGCAGTTTTGATGATGAAGTCTAACAGATATCTATTAGATATCTAAAATACCATTTTGACCTCGGGGTTTCATCTTTGTAATTCTGGTCCCTTGGAGCAGCCGGCCTCTGAATTATTTTCCCTGACCCAGAGCTTCATTCGGAGACTTGAGAGGCAAGGTTGTCCCAGCGTTGTCCTGTTCAGATGGTATTGGACTGAAGAAATGAGCTCCTGGAGTAAAATAGCCTTGGCAATATCCTATGTTGTCGGCGTGCTGCCTCCGAACTGCCATTTCTCTTCCCGTTCTGGAGCTTATTTCTTCAGTCCAGACAAAACTCGGAACATAGATGGGCGGAAACTGCAGATTTCTCATGGGATGTGTACAGAAATGATGTACATAGTCAGCCTGTTGCTTTCCGTCATCCCTCTGAAAGATCACCTGGATGGAGGGATGTTGTAGAAGGTGCTGGCATCCCTGCCCTTTTTTTTCTTGGCAGGTTGAAAGGATATTTCCCTCTTGGGAAGGGATGGATCCTTGCAGAATGAGATCGGGTTAGAATGAATAAGGGAGTAGTTTCCAGCAGGCTGCTCTTAAAGTTACCAACGCTGTCAGGTTTTGAGGTGTCCTTGGCCTTCTGCCCAGTCGAACTGTCCGTCCTGCGTCTGTGCCTTCTGCAAGGATGTCTTGTTATATGAGCACCTGTATCAAATACAGCTTTTTTCTGGGAAAGGACCTCATTATTTGAATACCTTCCCGACGCGGTACTGAAGGATTCTGTGTCAGGCAGGATTATGTCCATCCTCGTGCTGCGCAAGGAGGGGGGTGGTACACCAGCAGTGTGGTAGAGGGACAGGAGCAGTGAGAAGACGGGAGCAGAGGCTACGAGTGCTAGTGAAACTGCTGTTGGGGCTGGGGAAGAAAATAAGGGGAAAGCACAGGAAAAAAATTGTGAATATATAAGGCTTCCTTTATCACGTGAAATCGGTTCTCTTGATTTACGGCCGTGCTTACACTCTTTCCATTTATCTTGTAAGATTAGTTTTTTTTTAAATCCACATAAACTGTAATAAACGTCTGTTAAAATGTTTTGAGCGAATTGCTGAGCCTTTGCTCCGCCATGGGCTGATTGTAATAAGAACTGAAACCCCCAGCACCTGCTGGCATCTGAGAGGGGACAACCTTATTTCCTCAAGCATTGCGGTATTTAGCAAAGGCCAAGAGCCTTGGAGAGCACGCGCCTTTCTCCCGTCTTGGAGGGTCACCCGGTCCCAACTGTTAGGAAGGTTGTGGGACCAGCAGTCCCTTTAGAGGTGGAGACGGAAAGGAGATTTTCTCAGTTGGTAGCAGAGAGCCCGTCTTGCGGGAAAAGGGCCCCCTTCGGTGTTTCTGTAAGTTTTGGAGGAAGTCCTTTTCCTGACACCTTTTGTGGTCTTCTCCCTTGAACTATATCCGTTGGAAAAAGGTGGAGATGGTTCAGCTTTTTTCGGAATGGGCTCATAGGAAGTGCTTGTAGACGCTTTTGGTTAGCTGAAAGTGAAGCATTGGTATTTGTCTTAAAAGAAAGTCTATTCTCCGTTCAGGAGAACGGTGGCAGCAGGTTACTCAATAGCTGAAAGCGGGGATGGGGGTAGAATCAATCCCATCTGCTTGACAGTCCTGTAGAATTCCTTATCCTTCAATTAAGGAGAGGGGTGATGACTGGCTTCAACTGAGGAGGGGGATGATGAGTGGCACCAAAACCATTTATTGCTGTGTCTTCTAGGCAACACTTCACCAGGATGGGTTTTTTCCTGGGCTTTTCTGCACGTCTTTTGCTGTAGCAGCAGCTCTGAACGTGACGTCCCGCCTGAAAGCGCGGGTTTAAAGAAGGCGACCGTAACACTGTTTTACGCTACGAAAGAAAAAAGCAAGCAGGTTGGAAACTAGAAAAACGGCCTTAACTGGAATTCACAGAAAGGCATAATTGTTTAGCTCCCTCTGAATAATATTGTATCTGATGGTGGACAGCTGAAATTCAGAGTGACCATCGGGATAATGAACCGGCCAACCTTTTTGGCTGAAGAGAGTCCCTCGGAAGGATGAGCTGTTGCTGGACCAGGTGATGCAGCTCCTGTGTCGAGGACTGGGTTTTCAGAAGCATTAACACCAACGGGATGGGTGCTATGAAGTCTCACTAACACTATTGCTAGTCTCTTTTTTTTTTTTTTCTGACTTTCTACATCGGAGAGAACTTTTGAAGGTGAATTATGACACCTCACAGTGCACTGTGAGTCATGCGGAGGTGAGAAGAACAGAAGTTTTAATTTTAAGCTGCAGTGGTGATGCGAATGCTGAACGTGGAGGCGTTCAATTGGGTCATCTTCTCTAGAACAGGGACGTAGGGACGGGCATCTGTACAAAGTCTGCATGGAAAAGCTCCGGCTCTTCATGGAACTAAAAGATCTCAGCCTGGATGGCTTTCATTTGTCGTTTATTACTGATTTTGAAATATGATTCTTTACAGCAGAGGGTGGGTTTACGTGTAATTCGTACCTTTTAAGCAATATATTTAGGGCCTTGAAGGGCTGTTTCCAGGCCAGTGGAGCAGACGAAGCAGAGGGCTGGTGTCGGGGTGCCGCGCTGGGTGTCTGCTTTGTAGCTGTTATTGAATCGCACCTTTGAGCCTTGGCTACGCGTTTTCACAAAACAGTGCTTTTAAGGCAGTTTGTCAAATAATTTCCTTTCTGGATTTTTGCTTTTTGTTACCCAAGTAGCATACCCTTCTTAAATTTTTTCATTCCTGGAGGCTCACAGCTAGCAGTTTATAAAATAGCCCGAGCTTATTAAAATTACTAAGTACAACCCTTTTTTTTTCTATACGGTTTGAGTAATAAAAACCAGATTGTGTAACTTCTGTGGACCCTTGATAACACGCGTAGCGCACATGAATCGGGCTCTCATTCACCTTCTGCCTTCACATATCACATGTGGTAACGCGTGTGTCTCGGTAAAAGAAAGTAAATAGATACTGAAACAGTCAATGTTCTCAAAACTTAATCCTTGTAACCTCTCTCAAAGTTCTCATTGACTGGAGAGTTTATGCTGAATTTGAGACTGCGCTTTGTGTAGAGTAGAGCTACAGAAGCCATATTCAGTAATGCCTTTTTTGATGTCCCCTGTTCATTCAGCGCTGTACTTGCTTCAGTCTGGGATTCGACCTCGGAGCCGCCTGGGCTGAGGTTTGCCGAGGGGGCAAGAAACAGCCAGAAAATACCGCTCGGAGTTGGTGAGAAAACAGGGAAAAGCAGAAGGGGGACAAGATAGGTCCCTCTGTTGTAGGAACTCGTTGCCTGCCTACCTCTTCTTACCTCTTTGGGAGAGTCACGCTGCAAATCCTGGCGTCGCTGGCTGATGGGAATAAGAGCGAGCCAGTTCCACCTCCCGTTTCATCGAGAGTTTCCTGAAATGATGGGTAAAGCCGCAGCACTATTGTTCCTGTTAATGGGGCGAAATATTTGCTCTCACTTCAATTTTAAACTGAAACTTATTTTTCACAGACTCCTGCTGCGACTTGGCTGATAACTTTGACAAATTGCGTGGACTTCCTTTTTTAGAAGCAGCGGCCATGCAACAGTAAATTAACTTTCTAACCTCATAGAAATCACGCTGTCACTCGGCTTTCTGGTTTTACACCTGGCTGAATGGCTAATCTGTAAAACTCCTTTGCCTTTGAGAGATTTTACCACTGGGGTTTTTTTGCACAAAGATGTAGAACCAGTATAAAATAATGAGTTTGTTGTAAATATTACTGACTTTGGCATTTCCCTGCTTGAACGTGGCGCTTCCTAGATTTTGATCGACAGGGTATTTCCATTCTGAGTGAGAGACATCCATTTTCTGTTTCTTCTCTAACTTGTGTCTGAGATGACGACTGTTTTTCACCCTTAGGTTGGACTGAATTTACTGTTCTCTTGGAAGGTCTTTTGCGTAGGGACATCTTTGCTCTCAACATCGAGGTCTTGCCCATGGCGTTAGGTCCTGCGCGGTGAAGGGCCGGCGAGCGCTCCGCAAAGTTGAGTTACCTGCTCTTTCCAACACGAATTAGCGAACCCGGTAAGTTGATGTTAGTGGAAAGGGACTTTATTGAGGTTGAGCCAAGATGTCTGGTGTCTTACTGTTTCTCAGGAGCCCTGTGACTTATCACACTTGATAGCCTAGTGCTGTGCAATTAGTCGGCTTGACACTTTGTGAAATGACCTTGGGTGTCGCCTTTTCCATCCTCCAGATCGTGAGGTGTTCATATTTTGGGATTCTTTTTATTCGCTTTGTAGCTTTGGAGTATTCTGCACTTGATTGGAAGTTCTTACTTTTCCTTCTTCGAAGGCTATCGGATGGATGTCCTTGCTTTTTGGTTTCCTTCCCACTTTTTAGAGGAAGCCATGACTCTCGTGCAAGCCTGTGACCCTGGGAGTTGGGAAGACACCAGGTTTACTGCAAGAACTGCCAACCCTGTGGATATAAAACTTAACCCGTGGCAAAATGCTGGCGTGCCCCTTATCGTGCCCCCAGTTCATGCTCTTTTCACAGAAGCGGGTTTCGCCGTTGCCCGTACCCCTTCGCCATAAACAGTTACCCGCCCAGAGCTTCGGTCATTGCCACAACGGCAAAACTTGTGCTGGGTGAATATTTCTACAGAGCTCTGCTGGGCCCGGGGAGATCCTGGACCATGCCGAGCATGTTCCATGCATACTTTTCAGTTTTTAATAACTGATACTTTAAAACCACAGTTCCTGCTTTAAGGACAAAGCCTTTTGCGTGCCAGCTTTGCGCCGTTAAAATGAATGTGTGTAGGTTTTCCAAGAACAAAAAATAGAGACACATTTTTCCACATAAAATCAAGGTTTGTTTTTTCTTTTCTCTTTCATATAACTCTTAAGGAGTTCCATGGATTTTTCTTAGACTTTCTGAAAGGGGAAAAAAGAAACCCAACGTCTGGATTAAAACCAAGCATGAGAAATTTCAGCATAAAGGAATTTTCTTATGTATGTTTATAGAGAAGGGAGGCTAAAAAGCTTAATTTCAGTCCTGCGCAACGACCCGGTAGTATTTTGCCATTTTCTTTTCTTCTGTGCAAATTCAACAGAATGTTGGTTGGTTTGGGGGCTTTTCCTAATGTCTTTTGCTCCTTAAAAGGGGTGCATCACTTACTGTATATTGAGAGGGCGTCGAGTGCTTGGGGGAGCAAGCAGAAATCACGGGAAGGAGTAGTTTTAATCTGAAGTCCTGTAGATTTTAAATGGGGGTTGGTTGTGTGTGGCTTTTGACTAGATGACCTTCAAAGCACAGTGTCAAATCCAATTAGTAATCTCATGTTTTTAATCATTCGGATTACAGTGAGTGTGCTAGGTCTGTTTAAAATGAAGAACATGTTCGGATTTAAAATGAATTTATTAGCCCCAGGAAGAAGTCTCCTTAGTTAAGGAAATGAGCGTATTGTTTCTGGTCAGCCTGACGTTCGGTATTTTGAGTATATCTCAGTTTCTTATTCCTAAATTGCGTCCGTAGTTTGGAAGAGGATATTAAACATTCCTATGTTTTCATCCTATTTCTGAATCTTCATCCTGGGATTCACTTGAACAAATGTCATTTTCCTTTGTCACTGCAGAAGACCTTTTTGTTTTAAAAATCTGGTGTTAGGTGACTAGTGACAAACTTCTGCTGTGTGGATAATTCAGCTGGCGGTGAAACCTGAGCATCGTGTACTGTTTGCATGTTTCATTTGATTCAAAACGGGGTTTAATGTTTTTAAAAAAATGCTGTCTCACTCCTAGCGCTTAATAAGAAAAACCTTAAAGTGCTCTTCGCTGTCTGTGTTTAATCGCCTTCGAGAATTGAGATTAAAATGGTTCAGGAGCTCTTGCTGTAGTTCTGAAACGCATTGCCAGGGTTCTGCAGCAGATAAAACGTGGTAGAACACGTTTTTTTGTACCACATCCATCTTCCAAAGAGGAAAAACGAGCTGTTGGATTCCTGCTTGATGCACTAGAAGCAGCTCGAGGGATGCTGGGGTGCTTTGTCCCCGAGCCAGGAACCCCCGCGTGTCCCTGGGGCTGGAGACCCATCCCTGGGGAGAAGGTCCTTCGTCTGCAAGCCCCGCTCTGCTCTGCAGGCGCCCACCAGCCCTATCCGCAACATCTGTTTCTCAAGATGTGCGGAGCGCTGCCATATTACTTTTTTTCCAGCATTCTTCTAACGTGTAGTATTTTTTTGTATGCCAAGTATGTCGAGGCCGTAAATACTTTAACATGCAGAAGATGTGCAGCGGGAGAAGAATGTCCTTTTGGCCGGCTCTTCCCCTTCCCTGCCAGCCCTATGAGACAGACACGGGTCCCCTTCCCTGACGGGGCTCGGCCAGCCTCCCAGGGACAGCCCTGCCACCGCGGGGGCTGGCAGCCCTCCTTGGGTCCTCCTGGATCCACAGATTCCTTCTGAGGTGGCTTTAAGGGTGTTCCGTGGTCTGCTCGTAGCTTCAGGTGGTGGCAACGTGTTTAGATCGACGTTGGCAGCATCTCTGGGTACGTGGTTTTTCCAGCTGGAGGAGCAAAGGCAGGAGGGATGGGGAGCCATCCACACACCATCCGTGGTGTCGCACACACACCCCACACGCCATCCGTGGTGTCATACACACACACACACACCCCCCACACGCCATCCGTGGTGTCATACACACACACACACACCCCCCACACGCCATCCGTGGTGTCATACACACACACACACACCCCCCACACGCCATCCGTGGTGTCATACACACACACACACACCCCCCACACGCCATCCGTGGTGTCATACACACACACACACACCCCCCACACGCCATCCGTGGTGTCATACACACACACACACACCCCCCACACGCCATCCGTGGTGTCATACACACACACACACACCCCCCACACGCCATCCGTGGTGTCATACACACACACACACACCCCCCACACGCCATCCGTGGTGTCATACACACACACACACACCCCCCACACGCCATCCGTGGTGTCATACACACACACACACACCCCCCACACGCCATCCGTGGTGTCATACACACACACACACACCCCCCACACGCCATCCGTGGTGTCATACACACACACACACACCCCCCACACGCCATCCGTGGTGTCATACACACACACACACACCCCCCACACGCCATCCGTGGTGTCATACACACACACACACACCCCCCACACGCCATCCGTGGTGTCATACACACACACACACACCCCCCACACGCCATCCGTGGTGTCATACACACACACACACACCCCCCACACGCCATCCGTGGTGTCACACACGCACACTTACTCCTCCTCCCAGCTCTACCCAAGGTTTCCCCCGGCAGCGGCTCCGCCATCGGTGGGCTTTAATAAACCCCAGAGCTCAACGGGAAGGCCCAGCAGCGAGGGCAGCCCGGGCTGGGGCCTCCCAAGGGAGGGACCCCCAGCCAAGGAGCCCCCGGCGGCGGGTCTCCTGTGCCCCACACACCCCAGGCTCCGTCCCGCGGACAGGGCAGTTTGTTCTCTGGTTGGTTCAGCCGCAGCTCCAACGGCAGCCGCAGCGACGCGCAATGGCCTGCGCCCTTCTCCGGGCCTGGAATCCTCTCGGTGCGTTTCTCGTGAGCTGAAGGGAGAAATGGTCCTTCCGCGTAATTGCTTGGAATTTGGAATGAATGCTGTTTACGGTCACTTTGGTAAGCTTTCTATATTGATATCAAATCTTCTCTGCACTTTACATGAATGATCTGTAGCCACTTTTATCAGATCAGTACTGTGTGTTGTACACAATGTCATGATAAAATAGTACAGATTAACAAGTCTAAGCTACTTGTAAGTGTCATATAAGTAGAAGAAAACGTGTGATACTTTACTTTGATTAATCATTGTATACATCGACCTATGCAAGTTAGGCAAGCGATAACCACGGAAAGTAGAGTCCATGGAAAAAGAGAAGAAAGTAGGTGAGTGTTCCAGGTATCTCAGTAGCATTACGAGCAAAGGGGAACTCTTCCCGGCTTCAAGTGAATCCCCACTGTAAACTCTGCTGTCGACACAGCATTTTCTTCCCCACCAGCCGCAGAGAGAAGCGAGCAGGTGTCTCCAGCGCATATTTTTATAAAGGCTGACTTGTCTGTACGTATGAAATTCCTTGACTCCATCTGCCTACAGGAGTCTCGCTGAATCGAGAATTCTGAGGGCATTACGTGGACGGCTAAGCTAATCATTCTTGTTTGGTACCCAGCACTACGACTGTGGATACTGACCCCAAAGCGATGCTTTGGGAAGCTAGAGGAGGAGGCTCTTTGTCTGCCACATCTTTTATCTGGCAGGAAAATCTATCTGTGCTGTCAGAAAGGTATGGATAGGCATTCTGTCACAGATTTTAACCCCGGCAGATGACGGACGTGCTTTAGTACGAGAGCAATACGTGTGCATCCATGCTAGCGTAATAAATGAAGGCGTAGGACTATGCAAACATGCTTCTGTTTGCAAGTTCTGTTTAGTGGTAGACTCTGATATTCCTTCTTTATTACTGTTCTTGTTTTGTTCGTATGACATATTCTTGGCTAAAACTTGACTCCTGTTTCCTGCGGGTGTCAGGAGTTGGCTGTGCAGGTCGGCGATACGCAGCTATTCCCACAAGGTGATGGCTTGTCCCGCTGCATTTGTTTAGCAGATGTGATACTTGATGTTCCAGCTTCGCACAGCACATGTCACCACGTGGTCAGGGTTGGAGGAGACCTTTGGAGACCATCTCGTCCAACCCTCTACCGAAGCAGGGTCACCCAGAGCATGTTGGACAGGAACGCGTCCGGGTGGGTTTGGAATATCTCCAGAGAAGGAGGCTCCACCACCTCTCTGGGCAGCCTCTTCCAGGGCTCCGAGGCGTTTCGTTGTGTGCTCGTACCTATGTGGAGAGATGCTCACTTGGCGCACGAAGGAATTCTGGAGAACCGCACTCCGGTGGATCGTCAGGAACTGAAAAGGGGCTGGATGGGGCTTGGAGCAACCTGGTCTGGTGGGAGGTGTCCCTGCCCCCGGCAGGGGGGTGGGACGAGATGATTGTTTAGGTCCCTTCCACCCTAAACCATTATACGATGATTCTATGATCGCGGGGCAAACTCCGCAGCTTCAGAAGTTCGTAGAATGTTTGTGGAGGACAGACCTCCACGTCCACAGATTCTTGACAAAATATGGATGCCACATGGCAAGAAAAATACTATCCGCCCAATGAATTGAAGGTGTAACCCTGGAGCTACACATCTAGGAAACTTAGAATCGAGTTCCACCCGCCGTAGCTCTGTTTTGGTGGTGGCAGGCAAAGGGAAACGTGCTGCAGGCAAAGCATCCTTCTTTGCTTGTATTTTAGTTCCCATAAGTTAAACAGTGTTCGGTGCCACTCCAGAAAGTTTTGGCCTTGGGATTAAAAAAGCGAGCAGCAGGTAGCTGTGACGCAGGTTTTGCACAGTCATTGAACTGAACACACCTTAAACTAACAGAGAGGGTGAAAGGTAGCAGTGTTTTTGCGCTGAATCTGTGTTTTTAGACGAAGCAGCACCTTTTTTTTTTTTTTTTTTTTTTAATAAAAGCGTGTTTATATCGCCTCCTTAAGAAGTTTAGAATGGAGGGCTGTCTCCAGAAACTGCCCCCCTCCCGTTTTGCCAGGCCCCACGTGTTTGTCTTGGCAGGATGCGGCGTCTGCTTGGCCAGGGCTGGGATATTAAATTGAGGGAACACAGAGCTCTTGATGCTTTTCAATGGGGCTTCTATGGAGTTAGCGGCGGGATAGAGCTGTCAGCTACCTGCGATTGTCCAACTGGGAAAAAGGGAGAAGGAAAGAGAAGGGTGGGGGGAGAGCCCTGGCAATGTTTTCCAATGTCATCGAAAGAATGGTCAAAAGTAAGCGTTTTTTTGGGAGGCAGCAGCTTTGTGTTGGTTTGACTGTGGCGGTCCTTCTGCTGCGGTTTTGGCTCGATCAGCATCGGTGGTAGGTGAAATAAATGCTGATGCTCGCTGAAACTACTCTGGGCGCAAGGACCTTTCTCATTTCAACTTAACACCTGTGGGGAATGCAGTAAGAAATTTTGTTGTGAGCCGAACAAGCGGTTTCTGGCCCAAAGTGAGAATAGATTGAGATACTGCCACCCTGATGCTTAGGGACGCTGTACGTACCCGTGCATTTCTTTTTGAAGGCGTGTGTGGTGATCGATTCGTGAAGTTACTGTGTAGGAAACCAGGGAGTTGGGAGTCCGTCTTGGGTGCTCTTAGGAAACCCTGGTGGAAGGTGAAGCTGGACTTGGGATGCGCAGGGTCCCTCTTTGGTGTACAGCTCCTCTGTTGGTCTTCATGGTGGAGAAGGAGCCTTGGCTTCTCACAGTCAGATAAAGCCCTCTTCTGCCCCCACCGCGTGCTTTGAAAAATGGAAGGGGAAAACAAACAAGATGTGGAGAAATCTCCAGGAGAAGGGGAGTAATTCCTTTTATTTTTGCAAGCTTGGACAACATGTCGCTGTTGGTCCTGGTTCTTTCTCTGACTTGCTGCTGCCGGTGTCCGCCTCCTCCTCTACCTTTCCTTCAGAAGGCACGTGTCTGAGGTCTCAGTTGCCTCCACTGTTCCACTGGGAGAAATGCCTTGGGTTTGGAGCAGATGGCAGTGCACCAGGTGAGGCAGGTGGGCTGGTACACCTTTTGTCAGCTGGAAGAAGAGTTTCCTTCTCTGTTGGGAGGGACAGACGTCAGGACGGTGGTGGAACCAGAGTCGAGGGCTCTGTAAGTCCTGCTGCACATCTTGCGGACAGAACCTGTGACTGCTTGGCCATGTTGGTTGCAGTCATTGGATTTAGGTCTTATTTTTCTAAGCAGGTAGATTCATCCTCCTGAGCATCGTCTGTCCCCTAAAACAGGGGTGGTTGTCTTGTGTGGGCACTTTTCCCTTTTCCCACTCAATTCTTAGCTGTCCTGGGACAGGAAAGCGGCTGCCGGGCTCTTTCCCGTGTGCCTGTTTCCACGTGGGCTCTGCCGGGAGCTGTTAACCGCATTCTCATTTCTGCTCCTCTCCCAGGTAGAGTCCAGCTACACAGCCCGATTTTATGGCTTGTATTTGCCCCTGTGTGCTGCTGAAGGGCCCCAGGTTGGCACTTTATTCTAGAGGGAAGGGGATTTTGGCATCCTGGCGTCCCTGTGCTTGTTACTGACTTTTTTTTTTTTATATAGCTTGCGCATTTCTTACCAAAGCCTATTGCTGCAGCCCGTACAGACAGCCTCCCGCCGCTGAGCAAACTCCAGCCTGCTTACTGATCTGCTGCTTTTGTTATCGACAACCTCCCGCACTTTGAGATGAATGCAGAGCCTTGAACGTGATGTTGAATTTCAATTTTTTTACGCTTTTAATCTCCCCTGTTTCGAATCTTCACGGTCAAGTCACAGTATGTGGTATTTCCAAATTACTCTCTGCATGCAGACGTACAGATAAAAGGTGCCTGTAATACGAATGAAGCTGCTCGTGTCGGGGGATGCGGTGAAGCTCTATTGATCTCGTATCCCTCGTGACGCACCAGCCAATTATAGGTTGGATGGTTGACTTGTTTAAATGGTCAAGTTTGGTGCCTCGGGTACAGATAAAGCAGTTCTGTCGTGTATTCAGCCGGAGAAGTTGCCGTTTTGCTAAGAGCCTTCGCAATGCTTAGTCGCAGGAAAGCTCATCAAATAGGTGAACGTTTCTCTTTGGGATCCTGTGAAGGACTTGAACTCCGTGTATTCGGCGTCGTGCAAAGGCTCTGCGTCTTCACGGCTCCAACCTCCCATGCCGGGCGTATCCCATGCAGTGCAACTTGTAAAAGACGTGGATTAAATATCTAATCCCAATTAACTGCCAGCAAAAGTATTTACGTGTTGCTCCTAGTTTCTGTCTGGGAGGGGAGAAAAGGACAAAATGCAAAAACAAAAAAAAAATTCAGAGTTTTGAAGCCTGGAGCAAGTCTGGCAACAAAGTAGTTGGTTAGAAAAGCTTGAATGGAGCAGAGAGGGCAGGTGTGGGGCCAGGAACAGGTTATCCTTGCGAGGGACTTCGTACAAGGTCGCCTCATTCCTTCTGACCTAAGTAAAAAAGGAAGATATTGAGCCACACAAGAGAAGAGGGAGCAGCCTGGTGCGAGCAGCCTACAGAACCAGCCTGGCAACAGAGCTGCTCTTCGGCCTTACGCTTCTCTCCCAGCTGTGTCACAACTTGCAAATATTTCAAAGTTGTATTTCTGATTTGCTTAAAGCAGCCTTACTTATTTGGTAACTCTCCCTGTTCAAAGCCGGCTTAGGAGAAATAGCCGCTAATTAACGCCTCAGTTCCACAGAGTATCACGTCAATGTTTTTAAAAACTTATTTCTTCGTAGTACAAGGGCACTAAGGACAGTTTAAAGACATAATTTATATTATTACCTTCTCTGTGGTAGATTACAAAATGCAGGGTTTTCAAAATACAGGTATACTGTACATAGGTTAAAATAATAGCAAAGCCACAGAAATGTTGGGATAAAATCCTTTTTCAATGAAGATAATTATTATATTGTGCACTTCCTCATTGCCTGACAGTCGGCGGAGAATAGCTGCACCTGTTAGTATGTCGCTAGAATTCAGCGTCGTTCTACTTAAATGCATGCACTTCTAGTGGTATGAAAAGGGGCAGCACAGGAACCCTTCTGGGTTCACCATCTTCTCTTGGTCATTATTACACTGGTGTTTTCTGATGAAGTTGTGGATAAGGAGGCATCGTTTCAGTCTCGTAAGTGCTGGCGGATGAAGTTTGCTAGCAGCTGTGGAGACGTGGGCCGTGAGGACGCCTTCTGCTGCCAAGAGCTGGTGGAGTTCCATGAGAATCAGGACAGGAGATGGGAGGAGTAGGACATGACTGGTGACTGCAGTAGATAGAGGTCTCAGCACTTTAGAAACCCAACTTTCGTCAAGCTTTTTTCATAGGCAGTTAAGCAAACGAGTGTTTTGTGGAGGGAGCTGCGTGAGAAAAAGCAGCTTTCATGTCTCAGGGGCACCATGGCCAGTCCATCAGAGGACAGTAAGAAGGGAAAAAACGCAGAACTTGGGGTAGAGGTGGGCAGTGGAGGCTGGGGTCAAAAAATGAGAGCATTTACTGACCCTCTTGAGATGACAGGTAGGATGGGGATATTCTGTCGTAGGTTTATTTTGTCAAATAAACGCGCTGTAGACTAACAGCCCAAAGCGTTTCCTACTCTCCAGTAACGGCCGGTGGCAAGTGTTGGTGGCGCTTGGCTTGGTGACGGCCGGCAGTGTGGCTAAACAAACCCCTTCACTCTCTCACCTTCGAGGGTGGGCTTCTCAAAACACACCTGAGAATTAAATGCCTTGCCCTTATTGCAATCCACTAGAAATGGGGCATTTAACTTCCTAAAATACTTCTGAAAATCCCACCCGTGATGTTTACTCTAATGCTGCATTTAAATGTACCCTTTTTAATGGCCACTCCACAGTTCGCTGTTGTGCAGGCTGAATGAAGACTTCTTTCCTCTCTTGCAGCTCACACCCCGCACGTATTTATACGGAATCATGTTCCCCCTTAAATGCTGTTGGTTTTGGCTCAGAAAGCGATTCCTTAGTGTTAACCTGCCCTTGTCGGTTGTTTTCTCAAGGCTTTGCGTCCTTTGTAATCCCTCCACTATTGTCTGCCGTCTCTTTTTTGCATTTGGGAATAAAAAATAATGTGTTTTTCCAGGTTTTGCTTTAGCAATGGATGGTCCAGTGGAGAATGCATCGCTCTGGGAAGCCCCCCTAGGTGGGCTGCCTGTGCTGGACCAGGTCTGGCCTTGCTCCCAGTTACCTTTTATTGGGAACTGGGGCAGGACTTGGGTTTATTTAAAAGGTCTTTCCCTCAGTTTGCCCACTGCTGGATCGAGGAGGGCAAAAAGAGCTGGAAGGATGAAATGGGTTGGCGGTGGCGAGTCATTTAAAGATGGTGATAGACGTTGGGCAACCAGATGGGTGCAAACAACGTGCCAAACGTCCCAACAGAGTGTTCCCCCCGCCATGATAGCCCTCAAAAACGGGAGAAATGAGTCTGCAGGAAAGCTGAGAAGGGAATCCGCGTCCCCCAGCCTCAGCCAGGGTTGAAATGGGGCTGAGAACTGGGTTTATTTCCAGCCACGCTGCCACAAAGGCTGCTTTTTGGGTTTTGCTAGTTTTTGTTGTGTTCCCATTTTCACATTCGAAGAACATCGAGGACAGTTCTAGAAAAACTTCACAGAAGCGCAGATCTCAAACCGCGTCCTGCAGTTGATGGAAATTTTGAGCGTTGTTAATTTTAGAAGAAAAAGTAGTAAAATTAATAGCATTCCAAGATCTCAGACTCGGCTTTCCTGTATTGCTCCATAAATGTGCTTTTGTGGAAAGAAAAAAAAAAAATTTCCACTACATACTTCTTTCTTGAAAATCCACCGCGGTCTTTTCTCCAAGTCAGCCTTTATAAAAATATGCGCTGGAGACACCTGCTCGCTTCTCTCTGCGGCTGGTGGGGAAGAAAATGCTGTGTCGACAGCAGAGTTTACAGTGGGGATTCACTTGAAGATGCAATACCTGCTTCTGCCCCTCTTTCTCCATTCATTTGGAAAATTTCACGCTGATGATGAAATTTTTTTTGGGGGGGGGAGGTCTGAATGGAAGGCAAGCTGGATTCTGCATTCGTGCTTGCCTGTGGGCTGTGAAAACGAACCAAAACTGTCCCTCTTGATTCTAAGTCTCATTTTCCAAAAATAGGAAAAAAATCTTCAATATGTGTAAAAATATCTGCTGGCATTTAGAGCATGCTTTGTAAGATAACCCCGCTATAGTAGTTTTAGCTCTTATGTATTGAGTTTTGGACAGAGCGTGTTAACAGTTGTCCTGCGTAGTGGTGAAGCAAAGCAAGGGTGAGATCTCAAAAGTGTGGGCAAATTAATTACTCAAAAGCACATGAAACGTACTCAACTTCCACACGCTCCTGCTGGATCTGCGGGAGGTGTTCGTTGCTCTGTGGAAGCGCCTTGTTGGTGAGAGCCCAGTTGGAAATCCAGCCCTTGAGCATCATTAGTGAACTTTGTGGAGAGGTCGTGTCGGGTTTGTTCATGATTATGGGCACGAATCCCTTCCAAATCCTCCGAAATCAGGGGAGTTAGCCATGACCGTGAAGGTAAACAAAAGGTAGAGAGGTGTACTCTTCCTCCTAATGAGTAATTAGACTTTAAAAATAGGTCTGTGCCTCATATTAATAGGGCTGGGTTACCAGCCTCGGTGAAGTGAGGAGGCTTTTGAGGAGCCATCAGTGAGTTGTGGGCTAAGGGGGGTGGAAGGCGTTAGATCTGACACAGTCTTTTATGGAGAGCTGTGAAAATGGAAACCGTGCTGGATGCTTGCAGATCATTCAGATATTCCTTTTAGAGCAGGGCACAGCTATTCTCAAAACATAATTGTGGCTCTTTCTTCGTAGGTTTTAACACAGACACGCACGGTGAAGCTGGGAAGTGAAGCCAAGCTTCATTTTTGCCCTGACCGACTTTCAACAGCTTCACAGAAAATGGGTTATTTACAAAGAAATGCTTACGCCAGGACAAATTCTACACCAATAACATAGCAACTGTAGGGACGAAACTCAGTTTTGCTCAGAAAAATGGCAAGCAAGCCAGCCATTAACACGCGGAGGGGACTTGTTAATTCCCGGTCTAATTATGCGTACTGTCCACATGAAATACCAACTAGTGATGCTAACCTGAGTTATTCCGACCAAAAATCTCACTTGGTGCTGCTGCTTGCGTAATGAAAACAAAGGAAGAATGTAGGGTTTAGATTTATGCAGTTTAGCCAATATTTGAAGAAATTCAGTAACTTAAAATTTGAGCATAGATGTAAGAAAACACAGAGAGCATGGGAGGCTTGTGGGGAAGTGCTCTTTGTGACATTTTGAATATTTTGATTCAAATATTAATGTGTTGTCTTGTACCTTCACAATTGTGTCTCCTTGTATTTGGCAAATTATCTAAGCTTGGACTACGGTAATCGCCATTCACTGAAAAAAATATATAATTTAAAAAAAAAAAATCAGTGTACCGTTGCCATGAATAAGTGTGACGGCATTCAAAGCTGGAGCGGGGCTGGGGAGGCCCTGGACAAGTTTGCAAAACTGTCAGGTTCGTCTCCTTTGGCGTTTGGATTGGGGTGTTTTTTTGTGGTTCGTACTTTGTGCGTGCCTCTGGTGGCAGCCAAAGCCAGAACTGCAATTCCTGCCTCGTGTAGTGAGATCTTCAGTTTGGCT
Organism: Rynchops niger; assembly: GCA_013400035.1. Lineage (NCBI taxonomy): Eukaryota > Metazoa > Chordata > Aves > Charadriiformes > Laridae > Rynchops > Rynchops niger. The sequence continues at coordinate 673,918 of VXBH01007179.1, forward strand.
GTTATTGACTGTGGTTTGTATTCGAGTGCCAGCACAGAAATTTTTCCTCCTTAGTATGAGCCTCTCTTCTCTTAAACTGGACTTGGGCAGGTGTGACTTACTCCAGCGAGCTTAATTGCGGTAACAGCTAGGATAAATGTGCCTTGCCTGCAAACCTGTCCCGCGGCTTTCACAGGGGGAAGATGTAAAGAGAAAGGGTTTTGAAGAACTGTCAATATTCACATAGTTATGGGATGGACCAGAACGTGTTCATTTAAGTAGGAAACAGGCTTCTGCTGGTTTTAATGAAGTAAAATGAAGGGCCTGAGCCCTTCAAGTGACATATCGGCATGCTTTCTCTCTTCCTCACCAGGCCGGAATGATAAGAACTGATAAGGATGAGTACTTCATCGAGCCTTTGGAAAGAGGGAAGCAAATGGAAGAGGAAAAGGGACGGATCCACATGGTGTACCGGCGCTCGGCTGTGGCACAGCATCCCACCAATGTGCTCCCCGATGTCCACAGAGAAGGTACGGTACCCCTCTGTAGAGCGTTTGCGAATCTCTTCCAGGTAACTCCAGCCTACGGCAGCTTTTGAAAGAGGCAGTTTTGGCTGAGCTGTTTGAAAAGAAAGTGTTTAAATGTTTATTGCCACCAGTCATAAATGCAGTTTCTCCAGGAAGAGCAGCGCACGTGTGCCTTCATCTAGGAGACCAGAGCTCGGCCACAAAGTGCTCTCATCAAGAGATGTTACAAAATGCTTGTTTTTTCCTTCCTTAAACCAAGGGCAAAGTTTGTACTGATTTAAGTGGAAGCAAGCCTGAGCTTCACATAAGTTGGTAAGATATCGTGAGATGTATTAGTGGAAATACTCACAAGATTTTAGTGTTCTGAGTTGTTATTGAGGCTCACCTGTCTGTACAACTTCTGTTTAAAGTTTGGGTCCTGTTTCTGTCTGTGCGATAACTAAATTGTGCCAATGACTGATACTGTTTTCCTCCTTCTACTGGTTGCAATTAATGCAGTTTGAAGGCAGTTGTCTTGATGGGATATATTTTGACTTAGTCAAGGATTCCCCTCCATCTTGAAGATAATGTGGTTGGTCCACTTGAGAATAATTATTGTGTAGTTCAATCCATTTGCTCGTACGTTTTTTCACCCATTTACTATTATACAGATCCTTGCAAGCCAACGCGTTGCATAGTGAACACTGAGGGTTTTGACACCATGGGCTGAGGATGAAAGAGCAGCTCCGTTCCCCTTCCGCGCTCCACCTTCTTTTCAGCATCTCTCAGCTTCTCCCATTGCTGTTTGTACTTTGTGTTCACATGTTCTTGGAACATAAAAGGGTTTGAGAAGAACAAGAACAACCACATACAATGCACAGAACCAGGATTAGATGCAAATATTAAGCAGAGAGGATTCAAGCAGTCCCTCATTGCCAGTCCCCGTGGACTTAAATAATTTGGTATGCGTAACTTGGCGATGGACCTCCTGGGTCTACTTGAGCAGATTCAGCATCTCTGCCCTCTGCAATCTACAGACGTGCTCACAGGCTTTATTTGTACGTGTTCTGAATCCGTGGAAGCCTTGGCAAACGTCAGGTAGCTACGATGTGGGGAAGGTGAGCGGGAGCATGGAGTAGCTGAGGCGAATTATTCAGGAATTTATAAATCTCAGTTCGTAATACAGGAAAACCGGTGAGACAATAGACACCTAAATGAGGAGTCCTACCTCAGAATCTTTGAATGTTGTTTGGGATTTGGTCAGTCCTTTGAGGGTCTTAACGTCTTCAGCTTCTTCCTGTCTTCTTTTCTTTGGTCAGAGGGAGCACTTAAGAGCAGCAGCCCCTTTTTGTAACTTCCAGCCATCTTTTTAGTTCGTGTCAAAGCCAGGTGTCGGTACTTGATTCCTTGTTTATCAAGAAGCTGACACCAAAAAGGCTTGTTTCTTGTAGATCGCTTTATTCCATCCTTTGGTAGAGGGGGTCTGTTTCTGTGATGCTGTGCATTGTTATTTTAGCATTTGTCTGGAAAAGGTCTATGGAGTATGTCATACAGGTCATCTGGGAAGCAGACCCGAGAAGCAGAAAGGTGGGTATGGATACGGATACCTTGAGGGCTTTCAGGGAGAAAGGAGCGTCATGAAAGGAAGCAGAACCTGACCAAACATAGACAGACTGAGGGAACTTGCTGCACCCCATATAGCTCTGAGAAAGGTACAGCTCTTGATTTTAAATGGGAGTGGAGGGCATGCGGGAAGAGAGGTGCTTGTGTCTGCCACTTGCTTGCAGGGCTTGCCATCTTGTCCTGAAACACCTGAACGCAGTGAGACGTTCCTGGGAGCGCTCTGAAGCCCGGCTGGTGCTCTGGAAAGCTGGGCGCTGCGGGTCCTGGGTCACCAACCTGTTCTGCCCTTGGCAAAAATCAACAATCCTTTGGCTGCGGTACAGTCCAGCAGTCCCTCTTCATGGTTTGCACTGGGATGTGTTTCATTGGTGTGTCACACACATATTTATATGAAACATCTCTGTATTTCAACTTGTGTGACGCAGAATCTGCCGATTATTTAGAAGACCTGTCGGCGTGGTGCTGAGGGACGTGGCTTAGTGTTGGCTTTGGCAGCGTTAGGTTGATGGTTGGACTTGATCTTAAAGGTCCCTTCCAACCTAGGCAATTCTGTGATTCTTAAAGGTCCCTTCCAACCTTTGATTCTGTGATTAGGGAGCTCAACCCCAGGCTCTGTCGCTTCATCGTACTTTCTGTGACTAGTATTTTAGCGTTTATTTTCTGTCATCTGCAAGGTAGTTCTCTTCCCTCCCCTTTGCTTCGTAACTTGAAGTGTACATTCAAGCAAAACTGCTCACCCGCTTCTGTCCCACTGGGCTTACAGCTGACTTGTTGACGTGTTTTCAGTTTGAAGTTCCTAGAGTAATAGCCACAGATCCGTGGATAATTCACGTGCTAACCATACCTGGCTGAAGGTGCCCGGTGGTGCTAAGGTATGGTCCAGCCCTGTAGAGCGTGCACCTTGTCATGGTAGGAAAAAGGGGATGTTTTATATTTCCTAGTTTGTCGCTGTATTTTAACTGAGCTCTGTTCCTGTAAGACACCCAGACCTTTCCATCCCAAGGTCGTTGACGACCCGAGGCGAGCGGTGCTCGCATGTCCCTGCCTGTGCCTGTTGAGCTGAAGCAAACGTGCGAGTCTTACTAAAATTCGTCTTTGCAGAAGATTTTTAAGCTCCTTTTTAATGGATGTTATACACAGAAGAATCCCTCTTGATTATTGCCTTACCAAACAGTTCCACGTCCTAGACAAGCCCGGTTTTTTGTACAGCTCATTTTCAGTTTAGAAGTGGCTGGAGAACCTCTCAGCAGCCCACGGACGAGGACATGGGCTGATCCTGGCACAGGTAACAGTATCGCGTGCCTGCGCTTTTGTCAGAATGCTCTGGAGGCTGCATCTGCTGTTGGTATCTTGAACGTTCTCCTAAGAGGGTTTCTTAAAATGCCTTCGATGAATTCTCTTCCAGAGGTGAACTTCTAGAGGGGAGGTCTGTAATTTACAGACGTGTCTAAAAGTCTCCGCTTGCCTGTGCGTTGTGAAAACTGGAGGTCTTTCCCATCTTTCCTGGTTTTCAAAGAAAAAAGTTAGGTGGAGGCTGGCTAATTTTCCCTCCTGGTTACTTTTCTTTGCTTTGAGACACCTTTCATTACCACTGACTACGAGCAGTTACTGACTACTCCCAGTTGGGTAAAGCCTGATCTTTACCGTACTACTGTCCTTATTATATCAAGTAGACGGTAGTTCCGTCTGCAGTGTTGTTTGGTAGTTCCACCTTGGCTCAGATCAGGCACAACAAAGGAGTAAGTTATACTGCCTTTATCCTTATGTCTTCAAGATGCTTTTTAAGATCCAAGCATGACCAAGACTAAAGCCTGTGGAGCCGGAGGAAATGTTTGACCCATGTCATGGGTTAACATCGTGGCTCTTGTAACTAAATAAATGGTAAGCGTTACTCGTGTTCACAGGAAATCTCTCTTACCTGCTTGCGACAGTTTAAAGCTTTTATACACATTTGAGTTCAGGAAACAGATCTGGCTATTATGCTGCTGTGAAAGAGTTGGCGGCGATTGAGTATTCTGCTACATATAGACGCAGGAAAGTCTTTCTTCATCTTCTCTGTGCCCCGCGAGCAGTGCCCGGGCCGGAGGGAGAAATGCAGAGTGCTGTCTGCTGCCGCTTTACAAGTTCAGCCACATATTTAGCCGACACAGACAAGAATCCAGGGTTTCAGTAATAGATGACAGATGACTCAACAAACTAGACATTAAGATTAAAAAGTACTTAAAATTGTTTTTGTGAGTGAAGTTGTTCTAAGAACTGGGAAGCGTTGGGTAAAAGCCTTCCTCCGCAATGAAACAGGACATACATGTGTTCTCTCTGTACGGAGTCAGTTTGATAAGATACCATTGCTGTGAAAGCATCCAACTAGATATGGAAGAAGCTTTCAGTCTGACAGGACATCTGGTGTTCCTGTGGGGTTTTAGAACATTTGGGAATTTACTGGACGTTTTTCAAACGATGGGACAGAATGAGCGTAGGAGTTCTAAGTAAAAAAAAAATTTTAAAGCCCCAAGGTTTTAGCAATGATGTAGTGGAGCACTTAGTGGTTCGTGTAGTGTCTTCTCATAGAATTAAGCACACACGTACACGATGATGGTTGGACTGGATGATCTGGAAGGTCCCTTCCAACCTCGGTGATTCTGTGATTCTACGTGCCGTTCCTATTGATGGTCCCCGTGGCTGTCCACTGCCTGTCCAGGGAATGGTGTTCCCATCGTTGGCCTTGTGTAGAGGTTGGGTTCCTCAGCAGCGGCTTGCACGAAACGCTCAAGAAGTCAGGTGGGAAATCCCACCTCCTTCGTTTGAGGAATGCTGTGGGATCACAAACCTCTAAACATTATGGGCAGGCCTTGGTTTACCTTCCCTCTGCACGTCTGTGCTGTGGAGCTTCTGCTTCTACACACACTGAAACGCTTACAGACTCTTTTTTTTAGGTATTTCTTTATTTACCTCTTTCACTAAGCACAGGGAAAGCATTTCTGCTTTCATTAGCAGAAGATGGGAAGAAAAGTGAAATGCTAAGATAGCACATGCTTTTTTCCCCCCCTCCTTCTTTAATTCCTTTTTTAATGTCTTAAATTTCATCATCTCTCAAGTTAAGGAGCTTGGAAAATATACCAGGGGCTGAGCCTCTAAAGAGACGGTACAGTTATCCTTTGAAGTGATGGGCGTCTGTTCTTTGTGTGTGCTCGCACGCAATTTAGTCTCCTTGAAGGAACACTTCATGAATTATTGCCTTTTGATACCTCACTCTTTTCCGTCATTCTGGTGTGAATATGATCTCTTGCATAGAAATGGCCCTGAATATTTGGTGGTGGTTTTATGCGTGTAAAACACCTATGCTCTCACTCTGTGACACCAGGGGAACGTGGATAATTTTCCGTATTTTGACAGACGGGTGGCAGGAGTGGTTAATTGCGTTGGGTCAGTTCTCCTGGACAGAGGAAGCTCTTCCTCTTCTGCAGGACTGGAGCCAAAGACTCCCCTGGGAAGTCCCAGCTATTGAAAACCACTTAAATGTAGTCGGATGTGACACATCAAGTGGATTCTCCCCCAGGAACAGCAAAGACTCTTAATTATTCTTCCTTGCGAAGAACTGGGTCAGACAGGAGTCATGCAGAAAACCATGTGAAAACCGGTCTGCTCGTAACGTTTAATGCAGTCGTGACCTGGAACAAGAATGCTCTTACCGCATTTTCAAAACACACGTACTATCCTAATCTTTTTAGGACACATTGAGAAAATGATTGAGAATTCGTATCTGTGCTTAGTAGCGAGGGGGAATCAACCATCATGAACCCGGTGGGGAATACGAATGAAGAGGTACGTGCTTACAGGAAGCGACAGTGAGTTGGGACAGGCTGCTCAGATACAGACGATCTTCTCACTAGGCTTGGTAGGAATATAGAGAAGCAGGTGGTTTTGGAATGTCATCGAAATTCCCAGGTAGTGCAGCATGCTTTCGTTTTACTTGTGCTGGAGGAGAAACGCAACCCAGAAATGTGTTTATTGACAGTGGGGACGTAGCAGCCCAGCAATCCTAATGAACGTTTCCAGATTTAGAAGAGGTGATGGATGCACAGGAGCGAGGAGGAGGTATTACTTCCACAGCCAACAGCCTCGGCCCGTCCATGAAAAGGGGGGAACTCCTCGCTTGAGGTGTGATGGGTTGCCACGTTTAAATGGTTATTGTTAGTCTGAAATGAGTGAGCTGCTTAGAGAATAACCCTGTTCTGAAGCCTTCCTGTTTTATCATGCTCCGTGTCCGGTACTGTACCACGAAGGAAACTCATGCAAGGCTCTATGCTGTTTCTGAAAAGATTTTGAGGAGTTGCTATACTGTAGAAGGCATATGAAAAGCCGTGTGACTTGGCGTCCCTTGCTAATGGGGACATACCCTGTGGGACAGCGGCTTGCGGGATGCCACCCAGCATGAGCTCCGCTATAGCAGTTGGTGCTCCGTGGGGTCCCTCCTGTGGGATCGGAGGATGCTCTGCCTGCAGTGGGGGTGCGGGCACTCGGGGAGAAGAGTACAGCTTCTGAGAGTTTGTTTTAACGACACTGGACGTTTGTTATTAAACATCTGGGATGAGCGTCTGGTGTAGGTATGGTCTGGGGATCCTGCCATAGAGCAGGAGGATCTGTAGAGTTCTTCATGGGTGTAAACACGCACGATGGTCTCCTGACAGCTTTTCCATCTCGGATTGCCCTGGGATGACATTCTGTAAGCTCGACCTCCCCAGTCACTTAAGTCTTGATCCTAAAGACACGGGACATCTGTGCTTCTCATTTTTGCTGAGTGCTACAGGTACGCGCCATCGGTGTTCACGTCATGAGTGTTATTCCCAAATAACGTCTGTTAAAGAAGAAATACTTACTTTTAAGGGCGAAAAGAAACAAAGATCTAAATACTCCATATTGGGGGTGAAGGGTCTGGGGGACAGAGAGCAAACGACCTACGCGTGCAAAGCTGAAAGTTCCAGGAGAACGTATGAGGCTGTCATGTTAAAACATCATTTAAATAAATCTCCCAGATTTTATCACCAAAATAGCTTTTCACTTAGGAACGGAAAGAAATGCTATCCGGGCAAGCCTGAGTTGGAGGGGTTTGAAAGTACAGTGATGATATCATTCTGTCTGGACAGGATGAAAAGAATCTGTTCTCCTTTGTTAATAAGCTGACAAACATCCCTGAGATGTGCGATTATTAACCTTATTCCTTGAGAGCATTCAAGAAACAACAGAAACAGGCCAAGAACTGTAGAGTTTAGAATCAAATTTGCACCCAGGAGGCCTTCTTTGCAGGTTTTGCTGAGTTAGGCTCGGGAGTATGATAAAATAAAATCCAAATTGTATTTCTCAGAAACGTAAAAGCCTGATCCAAGTCCACGGGAGTCGGTGAGAAGACGCAGATTTACGTCAGTGGGCTGATGAGGCAGGTTTTGGATCGGATTCTGCTTGAGCTGATCACAAAGGGTTTAATTTATCTTTCTTCCTGTTCGCTCGTTTATTATTTTTTTCCACGAGCACTTTTTTCTCATATAGAATTGACAACCAACATTAAGCTTGAAGGTTACACAGCATGTTAACGTACTCCCAAGTTTCCCTATTTTATCTTCCTCTTCACATCATAGTTGTTTTGTGCTTTTTAAAATGACAACCTGCTCACCCAGAGAGCACTTGAGATTAAAGTATTTCTGTAATTACTTCCTAACAGTGGGAAACAAGGAATAGGAGCCTTTATCTCCCAGTTTCCTTTCAGAATGCTCATTTTCCCTAAAGAACCAGAGTGCCTGTGTGGCTGATGGGGTTGCCATGGCACTGGGTTCCAGCGTCTTTGTCCCAGGTGGGAACCATGTAGGAGGAAGAAATGATTTGGGAATTGCTCCTGGTTGCCTGGGAATGGAAGCCGGGAATAGACGGTAGAAGAATGGGAAGACTATTGCCGGCTTCGGAGACCTCCCTCGGCACTTCCCCAGGCACATCAGTGTTTCTTAGAGACAATGTCGTGCCAGAAGGTGTCTGAGCTCCTTCTCAGCGGAATTTCTCATGACCCGCGTTCTGGTGGAGGATGTTTTAGATGCCACAGAGCACAACACACAAGTCTGTGCGTCAGGAATAACGGGAAGGAACTGATTTCTGTGGAGACGTAGTGCGGAACGGTTTGTGAGATGCTCTGTTACAATACAGGCATTCTTGTCTAAGTTGTCTTGGTGGCGATAACCAGTGTATGTACCCGTCTAAAGGCTCGTTATCCAGAACTGCTAGAGCTTTTGCTTTTAAATCAACCTCCTTCTATAAAATTGAAACTTACTAGGATTCATTGAAGTTCTTGGTTGAAGTTTGGTTTGTGGGGTTAGTTTTTTTCTTTTTTTTTTCCGAGTAACAGTTTGCTTAATCGAAGGAAAGGCAATCAACAAAGAACTTTTCAAACAGGAACAGCATGTCATGGTATGAAGGAAAATGAGTATTGGTGATGGATGTATTTACAGTACGTGGGGAAAAAAGAGAAGGGATCTGAGGAGGAGCAGAAGTGGGAGGAAAACTGATGAGAAAACCATCAAGCGCTTGTGGAAATGGAAGTAGATGAGTAATATCTTTGAGTGCAGCGGAATCATAGCCCTCTCCAAGGGTTTGCGTGAGTGTTTGCACCGCAGATGGAAGTGTGCCCTCAGCCAGGTTGGGGGTAACACGAGCTAGATTTAACCTCCCCTGCTGGGATATCGGTATCAGTCGGTACTGCTGTGGAATCAGCTCGTTACCGCAAAATATAACCAAGAAGCTGTGTGTGGTTTTGGGCTCTACAGAGCTACTTATTGCTTTGGTCTCAACCCAGAATGCCCCTGGTGAACACGGCCTGGGATGCGTCTTCTCCGCATGCTTTTGTACTGAGGGCCAGCCCATGGTTAGGACTCGGGTCTCCCTTCTTGGCCCTCAAAGTTCACAGTTGAGCTTGGCCCATGTGTCCTCAGGTGAAGTTTGGGATTCGTCTCATTGGAAAGTGTCTTTGATAGAGTATTTTCTGTCTCTCCTCTCTTCTTAGTGGTATCCATCACCAGAGACATACAGGGGGACGGGACGATTGGGTATGGAGTTAGCTTAGTGGGCTGTTTTTCCTCCCAGTTCAAGTCAACTCAGTGTTGTGTATTTCCAGTAATGTGCTGGGTGGTGCAATTAGTGATTAGTTCCCAGAGCTCAGTGACGAATGCTAGTGTCTTCCTGTGTGCAGTTTTGTCTGTAGGCTGGGAATTAGATACTGTCTTCTGGGGCATCTCTGGGTTCCCTTTGTGTACCTTTCTGTGTGCCCTCTACAGCTCGACGTTTTGTAGAACCAAAGCGCGGTAACTCAGCACTTGTGTTTTCGATGTTTCCAAGGATGGAGATTCCACAGTTTTCTGGGCCTCTGTTCCAGTGTTTGATTACCCTCGTTATGATATTTTCTATCTAATTGGAATCTCCCTTGTTCCAACTAACGTCCGTTACCCCTCATCCAGGAAAAAACGTTTTGACCATTAATGATCACTGTGTCCAGAAATTCAGTAGGCAGTGAGGCAGCTGGGTGAACCTGGCAGGTTCACTATCCAGCCTTCACTTCTCATAATTGATTTAATGATGGCTCTATATTAAAAGGTTGAGGTAGCATACAAAAAGCATTTGCATGAATCGTAATCGGACATGTTGGACAACAGGGCTGAAAGTTGTGGGTGGCCAACAAGAGGAGAACGTCATCTGTGATCAGACAGATCTGTGGCAAAGCTGGGAATAGAAACATGTTTGCTGCAAATACTCATCCCTCATTTTAAAGTAAGAGTGGTAAGAGTTAGTAAGATGTATTGAAATTATATTCAAGGTACATCCAAGAAATTACATTCATCAACTGCGCTGCTCGTCAGTGATAACGAAGCCGAGGCTCAGAGTGATGCAGCGCTTGGGGAAGAGTCCCTTCATGGTAGCCAGGTAATTATAAAATTAAACATAAATATAAGACCCATAGTCTCTGCTGTCCAGGCTTTATCCGGTTGGTTCTGAAATGTGTATGAGTAAAAGAAAACCCGGACTTCATAACTGAGAAAAAGCTTGTAAATTTTTTTTTTCAAGACAGACAGAAACTTGAGCAGGAATGGATCAAAAAGTGCTAGAAAGTGACTTACGGTCTCCGTCTGTGTCGGGGAGGTTGCGCTTACCTCCTGATGATGGGAGCAGGGACGTCCATCTGGTTAAGTCGTCTTCAGTTCTTGGCAATAACAAAGGAAAATTATTCTTAAATAAAACCCAAGGATAAAGGCTTGGTTCCAGCCGCAGGCACCCAAAGCCAGAGTAGTAAAACACACGGAAATCTGCATGAAGGGAAAATTGAAAAAATGGAGAAAGATCAGTACATGCAACTTGCAGCCATTCCAAGGGTTAGACCGTTTTCCGATTGAAAACTCCTTATGTCCTTATGTCCCGAAATTACATAGGAAGAAGGGAAGGATAATGTTAGTATAGGTAAACAATGACTGTGAAAAGTGCCGGGCAGCATTGTAGAGCTGGGCTCCCTACGAGAGATGAGAAGTAGCTCATTTCTGCTACTGGGTTTGGTAAGAAAAAGTGCCTTGAAGTTGCCCCGGTGGGCTGCAGTGAGAGCAGAGGGAGGGTGTGGTGGGACCCAACGATGATAGACCTTTCTAGTGCTCGAAGGGGTCTATAAGAAAGCTGGAGAGGGACTTTTCACAAGGACATGTAGTGATAGGATGAGGGATAGTGGCTTCAGACTGGAAGAGGGAGATTTAGAGGAGATCTGAGGAAGAAATTTTTCACTCTGAGGGGGGTGAGCCCCTGGCCCAGGTTGCCCAGAGAAGCTGTGGCTGCCCCATCCCTGGAGGGGTTCAAGGCCAGGCTGGACGGGGCTTGGAGCCACCTGGGCTGGTGGGAGGTGTCCCTGCCCAGGGCAGGGGGGTTGGAAGCGGATGATCTTTAAGGTCCCTTCCCACCCAAACCGTCCTATGATGCCTTCTGCGAGCTCCGGCCAGCCTCTGCCCTTCCCCGGCCCCCACAGAGGACCTGCCAGGACAGCCCCTCCTGGAGAAAAAACGCTAATTGGAAGCAGAAGAGCTGCCTTATCAAGATGAATTGATGTGAATTAGAGGTCAGGAACACGAGGAAATTAATCCTTCCACAGCTTGCGGGGGCTGATGCTTGTTGGTGTGTTTTACATGCGCATCATACAAATTCACTGAAATGTCCTGCTATGAACGCACCGAGAGACTCTTTCACCCAAAGAAAAGATCCTTTTTTAATCAGTCTGCGTTCTACAGTTGACTTTTTTAAACCTATGTCTTTGATGGGAAAATGCATTAAAATATAGCCGTTTGTATCATAATGCGAAATGGTAATTTTCATACCGTATGACTGTGGCTGGATCTTCTTCCCCTGGATTTTATGCAGGTTTGGCGGTTGTCCCCACTGTGAGAGACCTGGGTTTAATGAGTTTGTTGCTCAGTATATTTTGAGAAAGACTTTAGAAATGCAGAAATAGGTAAGAATCCAAACCGAGGAGGGACAAGGCAACTTAATTCAGTTTATATCTTTGAAAATTTCTGGGTACGATGCAGTCAGCCCTGGTTTATGGGAGAGAAGGAGGAAAAGTTGCCTTGGTCGTCCTACGTGGGACGACAGGGTATTGGGCAACTGAAGCTGATAGGAACGCGGACGGAAATGACGAACATGAGAACATCATCCTCACAGTCAGTTTTGCTCCCAATGGACCGAGTTTCTTGAGATCCATTTCTGGGTTACAGGAGTGCGTAAATCTTTCCAAAATGCAATAGTAAAACACCGCAGAGTAACAGCATGACCCAGCTGTTGTTTGCTGTGAAAACAGCGGGGTGTTTTTTGCCAGAATGCCTTGCCTAATAATTCTTTCGAGTATTCTAATAACACAAGATCGTCAAGATAGTTAGGATTCTGGAGGTTATTACAAGACACGCGAGCCTGAGTCTGCAGTTTGAGTTGGAAAAGAGCAAGTTGCTATCTAAGGGCAGCTGGCTCCTGCGGCGGTGATGGGAGAGGCCGACCTGCGGGAAATCTGGGTTAGGCTCCGTCAAATACCGTCTGGTTTGGGAAGAAAACCCTGGGAGCGATGAAGAGCTTTGCTGGCTTGTACCTTCAGGAGGAGGCAAGGAGAGCTTTTCGTTTGCGTGTCTTCCCTTGCAGCATGACTGGCAGGGCCTTCTTTTTAGGCATTCCCTGGAAAAGTCTGAGGACACGGGGAACGGCTCGGGTGCCTCTGGTGTCTCCTTCGGCGTCTTAACGCTCCATCCAGATAACAAGAAGTTATTGTGTGACATGAGCGCCAGAGAGCCGGTATGTCCCAGACCAGGATGGAGTAGCTAAATGACTCGTAAGACTAATGAAGGTAGACTTGATGCGCAGTTTTATGTCCTTGTGTTTCCTTAAGTCAGGGGAAAATGGCTGTGTGGGGCTCCCCCGGCCTTTCTCATACTCAAATAACTGCTTATGCCGGGTTCACGGCTTACATCTGTAGGTAAAAGCTCTCCTTTCTTTTGTTAATGGCATGGGACTCTGTGCATCAGGTGGCAAGAAATGGTAAGATTTTCCGCCTCCTCCCATATTTCTGCATGGACTACCTAACGGCGGACCTGGGCACCTGGAGAAAGTTGGATTCCTGCGCTCGCATCCTCCATGGAGGACAGGGAGTAAATACAGAGTGCACTCGGGGATGGACCGAGGGACGGATGATGTCTTGCTGGTCCAGCTCAGTGTCAGCCCTCATCGGAGAGTGGCAGCAGGTGTAATGGTTGGGATGTGCTTCTCTGACGCTCCGTCGTCTCAGGGCTATGCTGGGACAGACACATTGCTAAAAAGATCTTAAAAATGTCTTGATCTAAATCAGACCTTTTATATATCTTTACATTGCTCTTCCCGCCCCCCTTTCTTGTAGAAGAACCTTTACAGAAGGCATGCTGCATGGGAAAGCGGGTTGTCTGACGGAGAGGTGATGCTCAGACTCCTAAATCAGGTCTGTGGAGCCCTTGGTCCCACCATTCTTCACGGTGATGGGCAGCGATGCACTGTTCCCAGTGTGTCACTTGGGAACCGGACGGCTATTGTAAACATGGGTGGGCTCTCACCCTTTAAATAACTTGTTATTTGCTGCAGGAGCAGAGCGGAATTGGAGTTTTTTCCTGAATAAACCCCTTTGGGGTTGTTTCCTGCTTTTGTGCTAACAGACAGCAGGGAGATGTTCTGCTCCTGGCTGGTAGACTGGGAATCGTGGAGCGGCTCAGCTGAAAGGGGCTACAGCTTGCCCCAGTCCCGTGTTAATGAAACTGTCTTACTGAATTAAATGCAGTGGTCCAAGTTAGTGTCACCTATATATTGAAAAGCGTGTTCAGGAAAAAGGGGAAGCTCGTCAGGAAAAAGGCAAGGAGCCGTCCCAGAGAAGCCACTTTACAGAAGCAGTGTGAATAAATGACGTAGCCGCAACTGTATTTAAATGTGTTTGAAATATAAGTTGTTAAGAAGTGGTTTTGTCCAACAGGGAGAGATTTTGGGATTGTTGAAAAAATTGTAAAGGTAACAATTTCATTTTAGTGAGGAGGTATGATTTTCACAACAGGTGGAAACACAATGTAAATACCTCTTTCAGATGACATCTGCGTTACCTTTCTTACGATAGAGAATGCGTTCGGTCGTTTTATTGTCTTTGATTTCTTTTTAACTTAGGTCTTGGACTCTCCAACTGCGTCCAGCTAGAAGTGAGCATCTCTTGCTTTTGGGAGTCAAACGTCACTCCTTTGATTTTCTTCAGATTGTAAAGAAAAGTCTCCGTTGCTCAATTTACACACGTGACCCCTTTCACGTGGAAGCGGTGTCGTTCCTCGGCCGCTCCGAATCGCAGCTGTCAGATAGGGTTGGCTTGTCCATTTTCCTAATGCTGTTTCATTCTCGCGTCTGGTTTTCTCTCGAGAGTTTACCCGGTTTAGGCTTCTTTTGTCATTCACCAAAGCTCAGTTTGCCATATTGCTGGAAAATTCAGCCGGTACTTCTAAAATAAGAGCAATTTGAAGTATGTCTGTTGCTTCAGTTCCATCTGTGGCAAAAGCTGTTTCGTAAATCCCTGAAAAATCTCTTACAATGCAAGGGTTACTCATTATGCTCTGTGGCTTATGAATAAAATATAATTAGTATCGTCGCAGATTATGTAACTAATAGCATCATCCGTTTTGTTGATTTACAGCAAAAGCCCTGGATTTCTTTTTCAGATCTGCGATAGCGACGGAAATCCAGTTCACAGAATAATTTATTACCTCGTGTTTTTCAAATGCTCGTTTTGAACCAACGCTGATTGAGGGTCCCTGAGCCGCATAATCCCTTCTGATAACTCTTGTAAATAGTTTGTCCCTCGCAGTCCCTGAAACTGCGCTGCCACACGGCTGGGTTCTGCTCGGGTTCTTCCCCAGCCAGCTGAGCGGGGTTTTTATCACTGATCGCAAGTGAATTTGCAAACAGAGGCATTTGAGTCTGCGCTTTGGTATTTTCGTGGTATTTCTCAGTTTGCTTTCACAGGGTCGATTGTTGATTTATTTCGAGTCCTTTTTCTTAATCAGTTTGCAGAGTTTTCCCTGCCAAGAATAAGTAACACAATATTTTCATTACTTCCAGCGCTTCAGAGGTTCCAAGTTCCTGATGCCCAGAACATTTACTACTGGAAGAAAAAAGAACTCTTCCTTTAGTTAACGGCTGCTCTTTAATAGGGAACACAAGGTGAGATAAATCAATTAAAAGAATCTGGTCTCTGAGTGACTAGCAGTTCGGTTCACGTAATGCCACGTGAACATTTTGGTGGCCGATTATACCCTAACTTAATTGGACAAAGGCTGACAAAGTTCTGACCGCCGCGGATCTGCTTTGTTTGCTTTTTTTTGTCAAACATGCTTTTTATTTTTGCTGGCGAGACAGGCTCATCACTCATATTTATTTTTTTACATCTGAAGTTTGTCGGGCTGCTTGGAAAAAAACATGACAATGAAAGACATCTGGGCATCCCATCCACTTGCGATTTGGAACCATCTGCATCGTTATTAGGAACTTCTTCTTAGCACTGCAATGGGCAGATGCGTTCTCTTTCTGTCTCCGGAATAATGTACAATTGCTGGTAGTGGAAGAAGTTCACCTTATAGGCTAAAACCCAAATACCTGGGTTTTGAACAGCCTTTTTAATACCGCATTTTTAGGGTGCCTTAGTGTTTGTTCCTGTGTAGGGAATAAACTTGTGGTGTTTGTAGGGGGAAGTGATGGAGAAAAGCCAGCAGTGTCTCCTTCAGGTTGTTGGTTGTCTGTATCTCTAGGATTTAAAAACCTAAGCCCTTGTATTCTTGAACCTTTGCCACGCAGGTTGATTCCCAGCTGTGCATCAGATATCAGGCTCCTGATAAACCCCGAGTCCTCTGTCTCAAGCTGCCCTTTCTCTCTTTTTAAAGCCTAAAGAAATCTGCATTAATACAAAAAAAAAAAAATCCGTAGTCTGTCTGCCCTTGCTTACTGTGGGAGAGCTGCTCGATTGCGGTGGCTACAGGTAGAAGAGGTTAGTTGAGGAAGCTTGGCTTTAGCTGCGGTCAGGCTGTAAGCACCAAACCACCCAGTTACAGGGACACAAAATGGTCCGTATGAAGCTGTTTGGTTCCGTAGCCCGTCTCAGGCGCTGCCTGGGAGCTGACACGAGGAAGGTGGACAGGAAGGGTGCTCCGACACAGCCCTCCTGCCTCCAGCACAGCCTCCAGCGGTGATCGGCTTCGCTTTGTTCGGTCCACCCGTTCTCCCATCTTAGGAGAATGTTCTTCAGCTTCTGTTTGGTTTTTCGGGCTTTATAGCAATCTTGCTTATCCCTCCTCGTAGTCTCTTTGCCAGTCCAGAGGGAAATACTCCATCTGCCACTCGCGGTCTGTAAGCAGATCCTTGTTTGTGGCCATTGCTGACCCCTTCTGCACAGCCCCCGTCCCGGCCCTGGTGCATGCAGTGCCCAGGGGGCAGATGTGCTGGGGGTTTATGCGGTGGCATTCATTAAATTGGTGCCTTTTTGGCTTACCAGTTGAACACAGTTGTTTTTAGACAACTCCCTGCATGGAATGTAGTATCCCTTTTCGAAGTGACCATCATCAGTGACGCTGCGTATGTCTGCGTTTTGCTGTGCTTTCTCCTGTGTATGAGTTTTCGGCTGCCGGTATCTCTCATAGCTCAGGATTTCGCAGTCCGTGTGCAAGCGGGCGTCACTGCCTTAATAATCATTACCTTTTCCAGATGGCTGGTGAATATCTCGAGTAGCACAGCTTCCAGCCTAGGTTCCTGTGGTTCTTTAGAAGAGTGGCTGTCACACACCACCTGGCTCACATTTTGTAGTACCTTGGGAAGAAAAAGCATGATTCTTCTCACCTGGAAGGACGAACAAACCATTGCTACCTCTGGGGCGAGCAGAGCTGAGTTCAGAGAGCGTATTTCTTTCTGAGACTCCCTGGTGGAAGGCAGACCTCCAGCAGGCAAATGGAAACCCGCGCCTTTCGATGGCACTGCCCTTAGAAGCCAAGGGAGGCGACCATTTCAGGTTACGTATTAAAAGATACTTACGTTATGGTAAAATCTTCCTTTCAGTCATTATGACCAAACTCAAATTCAGAAGCGACTAACGTGGTTTGTCTGTGAGCTCTTAGCACTCGGCATGTTTTCATTCAGCATCCCCAGACCTCTCAGGCCTTACTCAGCGTGTTTTAAAATAGACTCATTCTTCTCACTGAGGAGCAGGATCCACGCTGGATGTGTTTTAATGACAGGAGTGGTGCTTTCAAACTTGCTGCTTCTTTAGGGAATTCCTTCGTTAACAGGTAGTTGGCCTGGACGTGGGAAGCCCGGCAGCCCACCGAGCGCAACGGCCTCCACGGGCATCTGAAGAGCAGGTCCACCATGGGGACGGCAACCGGCTTTGTCCCTTTCGTATCGACCTGTGAGCAGTTTTATTAAAACTAGGGAAAGAAGGATTGGGCTTAAAAATAACAACTCATTAATTTGCTTTAAAACATGAGAAGCTTTGATAGAGAATGTAAGTAGTAGCTATGTAGTGCCAAGAGAGTAGCGTCCCTCAAGTCAGTTATGGGATTAAGTATAGCACAAGTGGTGAGCTATTAACTGGGAGAATTAGCTGCTTTGTAGATAAAGTGGGTGTAAAACAAAGTTTATTGGTAGGTTTTTTTCCCCAAGCAGCTGCTCGTCTCATTTCACCTGTGCCAAAAAAGACCATTTATTTCCATTTCATTTGGTATTTGCTCAATGACCTTGATGTCACTGGCTGGAGGAACAAATGAACAATATGCTCGAGCGTATTGCCCTGATGAGCACTGTACTGGGCAATGTGCTGTACCAACCAGTAAAAACCATTCTTCCAGACTGGGACGCTATGTTCTCACCGTGAGCGCATACAAAGTCCTGTTGCCAGTGGCATTCCTTAGAGGACAGTGCTGTGTTCAGCACCGTTTAACGCACTCACGTACTGCCTTCTCCTTCGTTCTTTAAAGCTCTTGTTATGTTACGGTCATGGAGAAATGAAGGTGTCCCAAGGGTGAAGATGGACTCCTGTGGAGAAGGCTCACTCAGGCGTTCCTTGCTGTTTGGATGGAGTTTTCAAATCTCTGCTGCTTTATGCTAGCTTTTGCCTCATTTTAGTACTGCTTCCTTCCTTTATTAACCGTGCGAAGAGAAACAGCCTATTGATCTGTAGAATTAGTTCATTGCTTGAAGGTTAATCCTGAATCTGTTGGATGTAGTGACAATGATTGGGTTGGGATTTTCCCCAAAGAGGGAAGATCAGTAAGCAATTATGTTCAAAATTAAGTTTGTTCTGAAGGCTCATAGGTGAGAATTTCAAAATGGAAATGTGTTACCGTTTAACCATAGAGTGCTTCGACTTAACCCTGTGTTTACTGTGGTGTCATACCCCACCTTTGGTGACAGAAGTGTTGTCAGCAAATCTTTATTCACCGGGATCCTGCCGCATGGTCCAAGCTCAGTCTCAAAAACACTCACTGGGTCTACCTTTAACTTAAAGCAAGTAATACTGAAAATGAAGCAGAGCAAGACCATGATGTTTACGTCATGTTTACAAAACCATGGTGTTTAAGTTCCCGTGGGTTATTTTGTTTCTTGTTCCGATGCTCTGTGAGGTAGCACGCAATTATATTTTTCCCATTTTACCCACTTTTAACCGTTTCTTCCATATCACAATCTGAACAGGCTGTGCTCTGTCTTTAGAAACAGTGTGGAATGACTTGGAAAGCACATTTATGTGGCACGGAAATCAAAGTTTTCTAGCTATTTAAACACATGCATTTCAAATTACTTGGTAGACTGTAAGAAATATTAAAAGCTATTAGTATTACCGGCTGGCGAACATCACCAGTAGAGCTTTTCTAACCCCCTGTGTTCATCCCACACCTTGTGGGTGTCGTGGGTTTCTGTGGTTGGTGTCACGTCCCAGAGGTTGCTCCTCTCGTGCTCTACTGGCCTGAAGGTCTGAAGGTCCCTTGATGCCAGAGTGGCTCGTAGAGAAGAAGTGCTTGTCCCCAGGCACACAGGTGTCCATCAGCGCAATCACACCGTGGGGCGGAAGAGTATGAGATTTTACTCATTCGGCACAAATAACGGGGACCTTCGGAACGTCACGTTTCTTGTGTCGGCATTTAACAAATGTGCCGTAGCATCCCACACTGGTCACCACTGATGGTGTTGGCTTAGCAGCAGGGGATCAGCAGTAAGAACGGAGAGGCCGGTACGTTTGTGTGTCTGGTGCTTCCTCGTGTGCAGGTGAAATGAGAGAGAGCAGGAGGAGTGAGATTTTGCTGAGTGACTTTTACGGAGGAAAACATGAAAACCACCTTCCAGCTCTGGCCTTTTGGCACATCATCCTTGAGCCAAAAGGGTTTGCCTCTTTCTCGGGAGGTGGGCATATGCCTTCCTCGCCTTTTTCTACAGAAGGTAAGCGAACAGTTTCTGACCTGTTTAGAACTGCTGCGAAGGTAAAAGACAGGGTTCTGTCTCTAATGCCAGGGAAACTGAGGCAGCGGCTGCCTTTCCAAAGCAGGGAAAGCTGGTTCCCGGAGGGAAAGCCAGCTGCTTTGCTGGCCAAGGACTTCCTCAGAAAGTCAAAGACTTTGGTCATTTTCCTCATGGTAAGTCTTCCCTGCTCTGTACTCGGTCTCTCCTTTCTTAATGAGAGGAAACTCTGTTTTCCGTTCGTCCTTGGAAGAGTAGAGTTGGGCAACAAGAGCCTCCACGAAACCTCGTACTTGCTGGGGTTGTAGTTGCCTGGGACGTAATAAGCTGCGCTCAGCGCCTTCCGTGAAGGTTTATTTGGGATGATTACAGTATTTACAGCTTGAGTGGGATTTTCAAAGACACTGCAAATGATTACCCCAGCTAGAAGTGGGTAAGCCGATACCCAAGGTTAGGAAGAGACTCCTCCAAAGTCAATGGCAGAGCTTAAACCCAACTCTAAACTCCCCGAGTCCCAAGCAGATCCTCTGACTATGTTGAATTTCATCCGGCATAACTGAGAGCTGACTTGGCCGTTTCTTGTTTTTCAGCTCAGAAATAGAATGATCTTTTTGCCCTCGTTGTTTTATTGAAGCTTTTTATTGTCTTACTTGTTTAAACCCAGGACTTTGTTTATGTAGATCAGCGTGTTTTGTTGGCCCCCCCCTCCCGCCCCTTCTTTTTGTGTGGTGTTAGAGGAGAAACGGCTTTGTGCATATTTTTGCCGTTATCTTGGACGCTAACGCAGTACATGTACTGTTTGGAAATAGCTTGGGTTTGGAGACGTTTGTTGGTCTTGGAATGCTGACTTACAGTGCATTCATGGAAAAAAAGCGGGGACCTGAGTTCAGCAGCTTTCAGGGATAGTTTATAGTTGGAGCTTTTCCTTTATATTGATGCCAGTGGAATTTTGAAAACTGGCTGAAATTCCGTGTGGCGAGAGAGAGAGGCTTATTGTCGGGGATAACGCTTTGGTGCGGTTTTTTAAAATGGGTATTATTTGCTGTCGTGCCACTTCTACGCTTCTGCTGTATTGGTCGCTTCTTGTGCCTCATCATGTTAAAGAGCTTTTCTCCTGCCTTTGGGTGTTACTCTGGCATTACTCACGCGGCCGTCCTCCTTTGGGGATCTGGCCAGTGCCACCACACTGTCAGATTTGACCACAGAGCAGGGATAAGCTTAGCCTTTGTCTTCGTTAGTGATTGAATCCAAGCTCGAGTCTGCATTTTTGGACGACAGTACTGAAATTCTACTAAGTCTTTGGAAAAAGAAAGAGCAGAAATCCTGTATGGGCCTCTTTGGTTCATTGCCTGCCTTACTCATTCGAGGTAGGTATTTTTCAAGATCAAGTACTCCCGCTTTCCGCTTTTTAAAGTAACTTTTAAGTCAGAAAAGAAAAATTGCCTTCCTGTAACTTAGAATCTCAGTTCACGTCTAGATCTCGCAGTGCTCCTCTTTCCAAATACCACCTGCCTTTATTTGGTGTGGTTTGGGAGTCCATTGCTTGTCTCTGTGTTGATGTGCACCAGTCTGGAAATACAAAAATTTTGCCATTCGTCGGTAGTATTTAGAAGGTAATTGAGGATCAAAATTGGGTTAACCTTCTCAGAAAATTTCCCAGAGGATAATATACCTCTGCTCAAATTAAAAGGCTTTTCTTCCTCGTTTCATGGGACAGAGTTGACTCTGGGCTGAGTTACCCCGAGGACTGGCAGGGCACCGGCAGCTCTGTCGCACGAACTGCCAAGATACGTGGCTGTGCAAAAGGAAATTACCCTCTACGCGCCTTGTGGTTTCTTCTAACACCTGCTCCAGCTTTCCACAAACCATACTCTTCATTTCTTTGGGTGCTTTGGACTCTCCTTCTCGACGTTCGTATGGTATTGCTATGCCCCTGCAGCACAAGTAATATTATACTAAGCGTTCTTTTATTTGTAATTTTGTTCAAAAGTCATTGAATTTACTGGTTAACATTAGCTTAAGAGGTTCATTTGTGTGTCTAAAATGGTGAAAGGGCAGACCAAAAACTCAGCAGCAAATTTAAGCAGAAAATGCTAATCTGAACCTTCGGTTTTTCAAGGTCTGAGAAAATCCTCAGAAGTTTGAACTTGGTATTACTTGGACATCGTAACCATCCTCATTCCGTACAGGACTGTTACCAGCCTGGCTGAGAAAATGAAACCTGCCGTACGCTCGGCTCCAGCGGTCACTTATGTACACTTTAAAACACTTCTTGTCATATTCTGTCCACCTTTCTCCCCCTTCCTCAGTGCCCCAGGTTTAAGTGCTACCCTCTAGCATTTAAATCTGCCTTTTGAGGAGGGCTGCCTCTTTTTGTCATATTTATAGTCACGCCCTTTGGGTATTCCGTGGAAAAATCTTCCTAAATCTTCTCCCATCTCGGGTTATTCTTTTTTTTTTTTTTTTTTTTGCCATCTCTGCTAGCTTTCGCCCAGACTGGAGGGCTTGTTAAAGCATCCTGTGCAGGAAACGGGGAGAGGCGCAAGAATTGGGACCCTGCTCGCCAAACGGGGAAAATTGGCAGCTCTCCCCGACTGGGAAATTCCTTGGCTTCCAGGAGCAGCTTTGTAGAGGGAGTTTGCTATTCAAGAGGCGTAGGGGCCACAAAATGCTGCTTGAAATGCTGTTCCGCAAATAAATGGCCTTTTGGATATTCACATGCGGTGATGAGGTTCTGTCGATGGTGGTCAAATGTTCTACTGAGGTTAATTTGATTATAAGAGTTGGGGATTTGCAGTTGTGTCGGAGCGGTCCTTGAGATCAAACCGGGAGTGTGAGGAGGGAGAACGAAGGTCGGGTTTGGGGATAAATAAGGGAACGGCGTGTGCATTCATCTCCCGCAGAAGGTGCCTCCAGCAGACTTCGCCCCTGAGGGCAGAGAGCGCAGACGGAGCAGAAATGAACCTCCCGGAAAAAAACCTCTTCTCTCCTTAGTTACGGCTTTTTCAAGCAAACGTAAATGGCACCGTCTTCCAGACCAGAAAGAGATGGAGGTCGGAGTGGGAGAATTTATGACTCTCTGCTATTTTGGACGGGATCGGGGATGGGGAAAAGGAGAAGGGGAATGATGAAAATATCCTGTGTGGAAACACTGTGAGTTATATCCATAACACGTCTGTGCGAGGTGCAGGCGAGGTTGGCTCGCTAATAGGAATTTGGTGAGCTGGAAAGGAAAAAAAAAAAAAAGATGCTTCTTTGTATAAGAGTCTATATGAAAAAAGGAAAGCGTCAAAGGGCAAAGGATCCGTAATGAAATAACTTCTGTTGCAGTTACTGAGGGCACGGTGTTTGAGGCTGTGCAGAAGATCTTTCCCCCCCCCCCGCTCCTTGAAAGGAAACAGGAAAGCTAATGTGGGATTCTCGCCTGTTTGTGCACTGGTTCTGTGGTATGACAGGCAAAATTAAGACTCACAAGCTGCATATTTGCTGGGCTTTTTTCACTGAGAATGCTGTGACGTCAGTATGTGTGTAATGTCAAACTGTACGGCTTCTGTGTCACACTTGGGTCATATTCGGTGTCATTATAGCCAGCGCTGCAGGGAGGAGAGGCTCTGCTTCGTAAGGGAATTGTGAGATTTGGAAGTGCCTTTCAGTTCAGGACTGCCCCCTCCCACTTTTAGCCCTTCTGCTTTTAAAATGCTCTCTTACAGAAAACGCATGGCTAGGAGACAGGGGAGGCTTTGACTGACGTGCTGTGATTTCACAGAATCTACAGTGGTGCACATGTGTGCCGTTGAGTATTATTTTAGAATGAAGAATTAGAATTTGTCGACCCAGAACTGCCATCTGGAATGTGTTTATAATCCCCCACTCCAAGTCTTTTTTTTCCAATGAAATTATCCCATCTTCATTATTCCAGCCAGTTCTTGTGTACAAGTTAGTTAAGAAATGAAGTATTTCAGGTTGAGATAGGGTTGATGGCCAAATGAAACAGCCATCAAAACTTCAGTTTTATACACCATAATACCTAAACATAATAATCGATGTCATCTATCTAAATATGGTGTGTACGTGTGTGTGTACCTTACATCAGCTGGTGCTCTTTAGGAAAGATAACTTTGGGTATGTCTAGTTTCCTTCTTCCAGTGGGGTAACGAAGTGCCGTGTTTACTGGAGGATGGGATGTTGATGGTTTGGATGTTGAAGCGCATCGCTCGGTGTCGTAGGTAATCCCTGCACGCTGCCTCGACTCAAACGCACCAAGAGTCTCCGTTGAAGTTGCAAAGATGAGACCCACAACTGCACGTGTTTGCCCAGGTCAGAGTTTGCTGGGGAATTTTAAAAAGAGCTTGCCATGCTCCAGACTAACGTTCCGGGGAACCATTTTTCAACCATTTGCTGGCAGAACTTCGCCCAGCTTGTCCTGGGTTGCCATCGGTTGGGGTACCGGCACAGGGCTAACGGCTCTGCGTCCTTCAACAGCCCCCGTCCATGCGTGTTGGACTGTCCTGCGTAATTCCTCACCCTGCAATGGAGGAGAGAGAAGATGACTGGCACCCTTAGACCTGGATCGGTGTCGCTGCAGGTGCACGGGCTCATCCAGAAACCAGCTGTTGGGCTTTGTAATGTTGGAAGGTTGGAATCCACTTAGTGACAACCGAGCAATTAAGGACAATTACGCTTTCATCTACATTAACGAGTAACTGGGTAGTAAGACATTGGAAGGAAGCGAGCCGTTGTCCAACACCCGCGTAATTTGTGACTCATGGCAACATTGGAAGGGCGTTTGAAGTTGTCTTTATTTTGGTAATACGGACCACATAAATATCTTCCCACATTTTTTTCCAGTTTTACACACTCAGTTATTCCTTTTATGTGACTGAATACTGTGAATTCCATTCTTCTGTCTCCTTTAAACGTTTATCTCTGCAAAAGCCATCTAGCAGCTGAGTCTGCCCGTTGTGTTCACGGCCTTGGCTTTGGCCTGCGCTGGTGGCCGTGTGAGGAAAACACGCTTGGAGGCACGAAACGAGGGCCGTGTCCTGAAACCTGCTCTGGAAAAACACTCTCTGGGCTGGGGTGGCGATGGGTAGAGCGGCAGCGGCACCTCGGTCCTGATTCGGGAGATGAAGTTCACACCCCAGGCTGGAAGAGCTCGGTGGTGGCCTGCAGTTCCCCGGCAAAGTCCACACCAAACGTGGTCTCAAAATTATTTATAGAATTAATGGAAAAGCATGGGAGAAGCCACAACGATGGGACAGGACTGATGTTTAATGAAACCCCTTAATGCACTTTCCGTATCATCATTTTTATAGCTTCTACCAAGTGGATGTTACGTCCTTCTCTTGTCTTTTTAATGAATTAATGACTTAGTAAAATTAGCAGTTTTTATCTATAGCCGTAATGCCCCAATACTTTAACTTTGTCAGAGAGGAGAGCTCCCCAGTCGAGCGCTTCGCTGTATATTGCTCTTAAAATGACTATTTCTGATCGGCAATGACTTGAGTGAAGCACTTAAAGAGACGGTTTGAAATGTCTGCCAGTGTCCACTACGGTAACGCCACTCGGGGGTCAAGTTCCATTTAAAATGTGAACCCAAAAAGGCATGTGGGGCTTGCTCATGCTGCTCTTGCCCCGTTAGCGTACTTTAGGAGAACATCTTTTTCAGTGAGCTCAGCTGAATGATTTTTCTCTTTCTTATTTTCCATAGAAGAGTAAACATTTTGAAGAGGTGTCTCCCTTAGAAATGAAGCTGAATCCTTTTCTTTAAATTCACTGACACAAAAAATAAGTCCTAAATCTCAAGCATGGTGAAAGTGACAAATGACTGGTCAAACACGGTACTATTCCTAATCTGAACTGGAGTATGATTGCTCCTGCAGCTGCTGGCTGGCTGTTGTAGGCTGTCCTTACAGGTACCACATAATTTACCTCATTCCTAGTGTGATACTCACTTCTCTAAGGACTGTTTTGTTAAAACGCCAACAGTAACTATCTCTTCTGAAACAAAATCTGGTGTTTAATAATAGGCAGAGATGCTCATTTATTGTGGCCGACGCCTTACGTCCGTGACGTCATCTACCAAAGCTGTTCCTCTGCAGAGCCATGGGTATTCCTGGACGGAAGAGGACAAGTGTCGTGTCTGTGCAGCCAGGTCAGTGCCAGCTGAGACCTGGACACAGTGAAAACCCAACAAACCCACCCCGTGTCTGCTGTAACCATGTGGGAAGAGAATCTGAAGATGTTGGAGAATAATTTTGCCTTTTATTCCTGTAAAGAGGTTCATTAGAAGGGAAACAGGCCCAGCTATTCCCGCTGTTACACCTCTGCTGTGGAGGTGAACGTATGAGAGCTAGAAAGACATTATTTCGGTTCCGATAAGTTCAGAAATCTTTAATTTCTTTATGTGCAAAGCTCCTAGCTTTGGCGTTTTTGACAGAGCTTCGTCTCTTCCTCACACATCTCATTTCTCCTCTCGGACTTCAGCGGTTTCATTGCATCAGGCCAGGTGTCCTCCAGCCGGACCATCCAGGTTTCAGAGCTCCATCTCTACACTTAGCAGCGCATCAGAGGAAGGCTGCAAGGGCGATGGAGAGTCCCAAAATCCCAGTGTTCACTGGTTATTAACGTCAGTGTGGGGTGTCAGTGTCTGCTCGGGCCCTCGGAGGTTCGCAAGAACTCCGTGCAAGTCAGGGAGAAGTGTGTTCGTGTCTCTTTGCTTTTACAGAAAAAATTTAAACTACCTTTTCGGGTTTTCCAGTGTGTTGCCATCAAAATGTTCTCGTTCTTTAGCATTTTTGAAGTAGCAGGTTACCGTGCCCCACCTCTTCACAGATAACATTTTTTCCTTGGGTTTTTACAATGTCTTTTCACTGTTGGTAATTACACTAATGGAAAAGTTTAGTTGCATCAGCTTTGGCGTTTCACAGCTCTCCTCTCCAGCTGGATGGCAGGTTTTGGCCGGGACCGTGTCAGCAACGTGCAGCCCTTCAGCTTGAAGCTTTGTGTGAGGGATCCGTCCCTCCTGCTCCTCCAGGGCCCAGGGCGTACAAAAGGCAGAGACGTCTCCTGAGCTGATGCGAGCATTTCCCCACGCCTGGGTCAGACCCACAGGGATTCCATGGCATTTGTGGAGCCGGTCCGCAGCACCAATTTTAAGCTACTTGGTTTGAAGTGGACCGTGAAACTGCGTGTTGGTGGCGTAAAGAAATCACAGCATGGTGGGGGTTGGAAGGTACCTCTGGAGATCATCTCATCCAACCCCCCTGCCAAAGCAGGGTTGCCCAGAGCAGGTTGGACAGGAACGTGTCCAGGTTGGTCCTGGATATCTCCAGAGGAGACTCCACAACCTCTTTGGGCAACCTCATCCACTGCTCTGGCACCCTCCCATCCTTCCTCGATAGCCACCGGGCCCCACACCTTTCATCAGCCCGAGCTGGGGCCAGGCCTTGGGGTATTTCTGGCTCTGCTTTTGGCCTGGCACGCCTCCCTGCTCCAAATAATTCCCTCTCAAACGGAGCTGTGGCCTGCCTTGATGTCTTGCCGCTCTGTCTGGACGGGGTCGTAGGCTTTGCAGCCTTTGAGAGGCTTAAGGCAGATAAAGCGACGGTTAGAGTCTAATTGTTGTTGACAGTAGATGGGGAGCTGCTCAGCCAAGATAACAGTGGTGGCTGGGGCTGCAGAGGAGCACGGCCGTGCCACGCTCCTGCTACGCCTCTGCCGGGGCAGCCACAGGTTCCACGTGTCCAGAAACCAATTCCTGTCACAGCATCTGCAACCGAGCAACTCTATATACATACATCTCTCCCTTCGTACAAGTGAAATGAGCAACCAGGGTAGCAGTTAGGTGTCCAACAGGACAGAAGATGGAAAAATGGCGAGGAAGGTCTATTCCAAGAAGAATTTTGTGAAGTTTTTATGATTAAGAAACTAACTGTTCTTTTGCTGATTTTTGCTTTTCCTCTTTCTCATGCCACCTGAAGTTTATCTGCTGATAAATACAGTTTCCCAGTTTTATTACCCGGTGGGAAATGGTTCTCTGGGGCTTGAGAGCTTCCATCGCCAATATCTGCTTCGAGGGCACTGGTGGTCAGTCCTGACATGGCCACCCCTGGTCTTTCCATGTGTGATGTGTTCTCCAATTAGCTTAGAAAGCTAACAAGGATGTTCAACGTTTCAGAGTCGAGGTAAAACCAAATAAATGTCATTTTGACTAACACAGGTAGCATCAGTCAACAACCACCTGCCACTGCTTCAAGGTCCACCCAGAAAGGTCTCTAGTGTCCCCTGATCTGTCAGATGGTGGAGGTAAGTTGTGAGCTGCCTTTCTGGACAGTAACTGTAAATCCTCGACAATAGCATTCCTTACAAATTCCTTACAAAACTAACAAAGCGAAATGCTGAGAAATACTCATTTGAATGGATCTGAGGAACGCTTTTTCTCCCTGGGGGAGATGGTAGCTGAAAACCTGGGTGCAACGGTGTCTGTAAAAAAGGATGGCCAGCAAGGAAGATATTAGCTAATTGCTGATGGTGTTGAATATCTTAGAAACTAATTTACCTTTTCCGTTATAGAAGAACGGCGGGTGGTGAACGGAGGTTAGCAGAACCTTTCTCCTCTAATGAGAAATGTGTTTTAAGAGGGTCATTTGTCACGCGCTTCTGTCGGAGAATGGGAAAGCAGGTGATGTGGTCAATTTTAAATGTGTAATTATCCTATGGATATTTATGGAGGTAGAAAATGCAAGCTTTTGGTAGAATTTCTTTGGTATTAAATGTGTTTATATGTGCAGGGACTTGTAAAGTGTGACTGGATTTCTCGTTCTTTGAACTATGTTTTTTGCTGCAGTTATTCCTGGTTTTACCGACAGTTTGTGGGGACTGTTCCTCTACTGCCCACCTCCCCCAGCCCCGTGCTTTGACATTGGAGTGATTTGTGTTTTTTCACCCTTCCTTTAAAGCTTAGTGGTGGCCAGAAGCCAGCTGCATGGGGGTGTGCTGCTGCTTCTGGTGACATGGGAACTTCTAGGCTGGCTTCTGGATGTGTGCTGTCAACATAGCTGGTGTCGAGGTGTGTGGGGCACGTGATGGTTATGATTCCTGGTCCCGTCTGAAGCTCGCTGGGAAGAGCTCTCTCCTCCCTGGTGCCCACTGGTGCCTACACATGACGTTTCGCAGGATGGTTCTGGATCTGATGTCCCATCTCGTGGGCACCTGAGCTGCAGAGACCTGCCCTGGTGATCCTGCCTGTCCCTTCCATCCCTCCTCTCCCAGATGGGACCCTGCCTGTCCCCTCCAGCCCCGCTCTCCCAGATGGGACCCTGCCTGTCCCCTCTGGCCCCCTTCTCCCAGATGGGACCCTGCCTGTCCCCTCCTCTCCCAGATGGCACCCTTCGCTCCTCCTGTCCCTGCAAACACCTGGCAGAAGCCGGCTCAGATGCCAAGGATCCAAACCAGGACTGAAATCGTTTTGAGACCTTATTATAACAACTTAGTTAACGAGCACTGGGGGGGGGCTACATCTCCATTAAAGCAACTTTCTTAAGCATTGAAAATTTGTATTAGTGGTCTGCCACTGAAAATACCCATTTAAAGAGTTTAGGCCCGGGAGCTCTTCTGCAGCCTTTAGGGATCTTGGGGAAGCTGCCCAAAAATGCAGATGACTCAAGCCATCCAGCATTTCTTCTTCCAACAAGTTCTAATTTAGCGAATAAACCGTGAGAGAGATGTGGTGGTTGGAGTTTGTGGGAGATGTGGAGGTCAGAGGATGTGAAATGGTCAAGTTTTCAATTTGTAGCGTTGTAAGGAAGGGGGTTAGCAAGACCTCCTCCTTGGACTTCTGGAGGGCGGACTTTGGCTTGTTCAGGACACTGGTTGAGAGAGTCCCTTGGGAGACAGTCCTGAAGGGCAAAGGGGTCCAGGAAGGCTGGACGCTCTTCAAGAAGGAAATCTTAAAGGCCCAGGAGCAGGCTGTCCCCAAGTGTCGCAAGTCTAAAGGGCGGGGAAAACGGCCAGTCTGGATGAATAAGGAACTTCTGATAGGACTTAGGAATAAAAGGAGGGCTTACCACCTTTGAAAGAAGGGACAGGCAACTCAGGAGGAGTACAGAGATCTCGTTAGGTTATACAGAGAGAAAATTAGGAAGGCAAAAGCCCAGCTGGAGCTCAACTTGGACACTAACATTAAGGACAACAAAAAAAGCTTTTATAAATACATCAACAAAAAGAGAGCCAGGGAGAATCTCCATCCCTTACTGGAT
>VXBH01007179.1:704237-731817 GCA_013400035.1 Rynchops niger
TGAGGAGAGGCTGAGGGAGCTGGGCATGTTCAGCTTGGAGAAGAGGAGGCTGAGGGGAGACCTCATTGCCCTCTACAGCTCCCTGAAAGGAGGCTGTAGAGAGGTGGGGGTTGGCCTCTTCTCCCAAGTAAATAATGACAGGACCAGAGGAAATGGTCTGAAGCTGCGGCAGGGGAGGTTTAGGTTAGATATTGGGAGGAATTGCTTTACTGAAAGAGTGGTCGGGCCCTGGAACAGCCTGCCCAGGGAGGGGGTTGAGTCCCCATCCCTAGAGGTGTTTAAGAGACGTCTAGATGTGGCACTTCAGGGCATGCTCTAGTGGCAGAGATTGTAGGGTGTTCGGTTGGACTCGATGATCTCAAAGGTCCTTTCCAACCATGAAGATTCTGTGATTCTGTGAATGCAACCTATGTTTTCAAAAGGTGATGGACTTTAAAGGTACCCCCCTTTCTGAAATGCCCTGTCCTTGTATAATGCATTATTCAAATGTCCAATCCAAGGGCTCTTTACGTGTGCTCCTTTGTGAAATAAAAATGATTTTCAGATTGATTTAATGATATCTGAAGGCGTGAGTACTTCTAGGGTTGTTAATGCAGAGCTCTTTGGTGTTCCTGGGAGAGTGTCTGACTTTGAAGGTCGTGCATTCTTGCTGGCTGGAACCTTTGGAAGTGAAGGGCTGGCCACGCGGAGCTGTAAGAAGCCCTCACGTGCCCAAACAGTTGTTCGGTTCCAGCAGACCAGGTATCCAGGTGTGCATCTCCGCAGTGGACCACTCTGGAAACTGTCGCCGACTGACTCTCTCTCACCTGCAAACTGAAAACCAGAGCCTCGAAAGAGGTTTTTCCGTACTTTTAGACATTGATCCCTCTGACAATTTTGCAAAATGAGACCTTTTTCCTTCTTGTTTTTTTTCGCATTTATTACAGTTGTGCTTGAAGGGCTCACTTCACGACTGGTTTTAGCATTATGTAAAAATGCACGGTTCTGGTCTTGGACTTGTTTGGACTGTACGGGTAGCACATGAAGCTGTGTTGTTTGTCTGCAATTGTGACATGAGCTGTCATGCTATCCACTGATGTTTAATTGAAGAACTTAGCGTTGCGTAAAGTAAAAAAGGAATGGGTAAAAAAGGGTGAGGTTCTGCACCCGGCTGGGAGATTTTCCTTGTTGACCTTGTATCTGCTGGGTGTTGTTGATACAGGCCCTCAAGCAGTCGGTGTCTAATTTGTTTTTCCCACAGGTCGTGTTATGCCATGATCCCTTAGTTTTATTAGCTTTTTTCGTACATATAACGTAATTCCGTTCAGTAGTCCTGCAGAAAGGGAAGCTACAGCTGAAACAGGGTGCACGCTAATCAGGACGTTGTCTAACGGGGCTGGTAGGGCTGGACAAGCCAGGCAGAAGTCACCTGGCCATGGGCAATGCCTCGTTACAGCTAAAACCAAGCTAAAAATAAGGTCAAGAGCAGATGAGCCAGGGCAGAGCCGGACAAGTCCTGAGGCCCGCGTTAAGCTAATGCAGAGCTGTGATCTGGTATTAGTGGTGGCAAGGCGAGGTGCTCCTGTGCTCCTCGGGCCGTGGGGCTGGATGGGAATGAACGCTGGCAGTTGTTGTTCTCTGTTCTTTCAGGGAGTGTAGTGACAGGACAAGGGGGAATGGTTTTAAACTGGAAGAGAGGAGATTCAGACGAGATCTGAGGAAGAAATTCTTGGCTGTGAGGGGGGTGAGCCCCTGGCCCAGGTTGGCCGGAGAAGCTGTGGCTGCCCCATCCCTGGAGGGGTTCAAGGCCAGGTTGGACGGGGCTTGGAGCAACCTGGGCTGGTGGGAGGTGTCCTTGCCCAGGGCAGGGGGTGGCACCGGGTGGTCTCTAAGGTCACTGCCAGCTCTAACCATTCTATGATGATTCTATGATGATCCTATTACTTCTCTTTGCTACAGTAGTGGGTGTGGAGAGCATCCCTTCCTCTGCTCCTAAGCTTCTGATTGTCAAAGTAGAAGCCAGCTGTCCTTGAGCAAAGAGTGGCAGCACGTTCAAAACAAGCTCAGTTGGATGCTGAGACTTATTCATCATCCACTGAACCTGAGGTACCCGAGACGCCTCGTGTTTCAAATCTCACCGCACCTGCGGCACATTCCCCGAGTCCCTCTGAGCACCCGCCAAGTGCCTTGGTTGAGTCTTTGGGTGCTGTTCCTTACAGCAGAGCCATGACAGCTGGTTTTACTTAAAGCTATAAAACGTACGGAAGGAGTTCCCAGCATGTGTAAATACCCAATCCGTTTATATCACATCAGGACTATGGAAGGAAGGTCTTTGGAGAAATGCAGGCGTTCGTTGGTGTAGATCTGGCGCGTGCCGTGGGCTTCATTCATTTCTAAAAACAACTCCTGTCTTTTGAAGTTGGCCTGCCTCAGATGCGTGCCTCCCGCTCGCTTTACGTTAACCAGACTCGCTTTGGAAGTCGGAGGCTATAGAGTAAGTCCGTAACTTTGATATCCAGTTATTTCTGATAACTGGATACTGGAAATAGCATCTCTCGCCCAAGTATGTTTTTTAGCTGCTTCTAATCTTTGTGTGATTGTACATGTTAGACCCTCACAGCGCTATTTGCACATCCAGCAACAATCTCTCGCTTCCTTCTAAGAGCTGGGCAAATGTAAAAGTGCCTTCACCGTGAATCGTCTGGGCGCAGAACTCTGGCAATGGGAATTAGCTGTCCTGTGTGTCAAGTCCCGTGTGTCAGCTGGAGCAGTGAGAACGTGGGGACTGGCTGGAGTTCCTCTTGCTTTTTGTATGACCGGTTTCTGATCATGGGATGGAAAAAGAACAGTTAATAGTGGACCCAAATTCAGCCATATTTAGTTAAAGTTTCCTTAATCGCATTTCAGTCCTGGCTGTGTTTCGTGTGTGTTTGCTGCCAGGTAAAGATAACCTACCGTCCTAGGAACCCCTCCTGCCAGGTAGGGAAGCGATGACAAGAAAACGATGGGTAAAATTCTAGCCATTTCCATTGGAAAAGTTTATCCCGAGTTGGCTCTAAACGTACTCGGATATATACAGAATGATGCTTTTCATGGTTCTGCGTGGCTTCCTAGGTGTGCTGCTGGCGTGGATCCATCATGTAAGTGAGCGAGTACCGAGGACTGTCCTGGCTGATGGTGCATGGGAGGGAAGAGCCCTTCCCGTTGTGTCGGAGCAAAGCGGGCTCTGCAGAGCCAACAAGGACCATAGTGCAGGAAATCTGCTGTCCTTCCAGAAATACTCTGCCGCTGGAATTGCTAAGGTAGCAGAGAAGCAAAGCAGTCAGTCAGCACTTCAAAGTATTTTCTTTTCTCTTTTAAGTCTAGCAACGAAGTAAGATAATGTTTGTGTTTGTGGCCCGTTGAGTTCCTGCATTTAATGAATAATCCTGCGACCCAGGGATTCTGTTTGTTTGTAATCCTACCAGTCACTGTCACTCGGCGGGTCCCACTGGGGAGAATATAGACAGAGCTAATGCTCTGAACTGTAATTCGCTTCATCGTCTCAGGAGGGTGAAAGATAGCCAAGCCGCATACGACGTCACAAGAATTTTTTGCTCTCTCTTTTCTTAATTCCTCTGTGCGTTGAAGCTACTGTGAAAGCCTGAACCTCGTCGCTACTGGTTTTGTTGCAGAGAATGTTTTGTGGGAGCAGAGTCAGCGTTGCCTTGCAGACACAGGCGGTCCGGCCATAGCCTGGGAGGTCCTTCTTCCATTTTGGTGGCCATCGCACCCAGGTCGTCTTCTGCCAGCTTGGGTTTCTGCTACGCCTTTCGGTCTTTTGCCAACAAATCTGTGGTAGTTCTTCAGAGAAGAGGAGGAATGACTGGTGGTTTGTTCGGGGTTTTTTTGGTGCGGTTTATGTTAGTGGTCAAGTGACTGCTCTGTCTCTCTTGAGGGAAACGGTGAATCTAATTATTTTCTCTGTGTAATGTTTCTGCAGAAGAACTGGCTGGCTTTGCGTTATCAAAATTTCATAGAAAATATTTATTGTGAAATATCCCAGAGAGACACCCTGTAGGGTGCCTGCTGGCTTCTGGAAGCACTTAACAGATTGAGCCCTTAACGTATAGTGAAACGGCCTATTTTTATGGCCGACTGTTTTAGTCAGGGTTGTTTCAGAGACAAACTCTTCCTTTCGCTCAGCCCCAAAAAAAACAAACAAGCAGAAGTTTTGGCAACAGTCAAGCAAAGAGTCCCAACAAATTGCCACACGCATTCCCTCAAAGACAGTAACAATGTTCAGGAACCGAAGCTCGGAGTCGAGATGGTCCCAGGGTGGGTGTTCTGTGCGGGCAGGGGTCATCCGGGGCAGCGACGCTTCGGTAAAGGACAGATTCTTCTCAAGCCACAAAGGCTTGTGGTACTGTTAGAAAGTTCTTCTGATGCTCCTGGAGTTAAAGACAATTTAACGTAATTCTTCAAGAAAAGATACAGGAGAATGGTTAACTTCATAGGAGCCTTCTTTTTCTTTTTTTTTCTTGGAGGACCCAATAAATCAGCGCGCGCAAGTTTCAGCACATCCCAGAACCTAATGAGAACATCCTGTCATAACAATTTTCCACTCGACGACCTGGGTGGTTTCTTTTGCAAGGGCTGATCCCTCATAATTAGCCAGCGCCGGCAGCGCCACAAAAATTTTGCATATAGACAGTTCCTGGGGAAATAAGTTAGAAGTCGGTTGGAACTGTTTGGAATCAACGTTTGACCTACATGATTCTTCTTTTCTTCCTGGGGATGCCCTCCTGGTACCTTCTTGTTCCAGATCTTTAGAGGGCATCAACATCTTAAATTGTTCTTTACAGGTAGTTAGTAAGGAACAAATGAAGCAGTCAGGAAAGCGTGTTGTGGAACTGTTAGAAATCCACTGTAATACTTTAAATTCTTTGAAATCTGAGTTCCCTGGGTGCACTGAAATGGTCAGTGAGCTTTTGTGCAAAGCAGATTGCTGAGGAGGGCCTTTGCCGATCTGATCTGTGTTGAGCATAGATAAAATCTGGATAAAATCTCAGTCTTTGGCGTTAATAGGCTTGACGCCACAGAGTAACTTTTCCGTGACCACTTTTTTTATATCTTAAGGCCAGTCGTGTTTATGAGCGCTATACGCATTTTGTCCAGGCATTTCTCTTGTCGCCGCCCTGGATGCAGATGCACAGAAGTTCAACAAAATAAAATAAATACACTAAGCTCTGCAGCAGCCTGAAATATCCAAGCATTGAAACTCAGGGGGAAAAGGGCAGTGCAAAACTTGGTGGGAACGTCTCCACCCTGGTAACCCGGGTTTTGGGAGCTGAGGAAAACAGAGCTTCAAGAAACTATAACTAGGAGAGAAAGCAATCATGGAAAGTCATATTCACCCAGTGGGTAACGAGTAGAAAAATGTGCGGCAGCTTCTTAGTGCAACTTCAGAAGTGACATGGTGAGTTGGCCTAGTTTCCTTTCTTTGGAAATAGCATAATGGAATTTTTTAGTTGCTACAGAGTACAGCTGTCCTGGGGGACGTTTTACACATTAGCACACTCGTTAAGAGGGGATATACATTGATTTCAATTTGTTCTGAACTGATTTTTCATTAGTTTCATTTTGAATCGGTGAAGTCGTGGGGCCTCCCTCGACGCTGCTGCCGGCTGTATTTTCAGGAAAAAGGCTCAATTAGGCAATTGAATGCTCGCTTCTCACAAATTTGTCAGTTGGGTCATCATCTCTTGCCAAAAAGAAGCTAAGACAGAGCCGGTCGGTGCCGGGCAGGGCCAGAGCGATCCCAGGTGATGCTCAGCTCCTGCATCCGGCTTCACGGGCAGCGTCACCTGCATCCCGACGCGCACTGTCCTCCTCTAGCATCGCTGCCGGGTCCCTGCCGGGCCCAGAGCCACCGCACGGGCACGCTTCCCATCCCCTGAGCCTGTCTTCAGTCATGCTCCCTTTCTCTCCATAGGTCTTGTCTCTGTTGATCAACATTTATGCTTTAATGAGGATCCTTCCTGAAATGCAGTTCCTCCTTCTCCATTCTTTTTCTCAGGAGCCAGTACAAGCCAGTTCCTATTAAGAGCATTGCTATTATTTGTGTGTGTATATATATATATATATAATTAAGAATATTGCTGTTATTAGTCCTGCGAGGAGCAGGGAGTTGGACTCGATGATCCTAGTGATCTCGGTGCCCAGGAAAAAGGTGGAATTGCCATCCCTGGAGGTATTTAAAAGTCGGGCAGACATGGTGCGGAGGGACATGGTTTGGTGATGGTGTTTGTCAGAGTTAGGTTGATGGTTGGACACGATGATCTGAAAGGTCCTTTCCAACTCAGGCGATTCTGTGGTTCTGTTGACGGCCTTACTCCTTCATTCTACCCTTACGGGTCCCTTCCAACTTGAGATATTCTACGATTCCGTGATTCTAATACAGAACCCCTGCCCAAAGGCCACGGGTCACCCTAAGCCAAGACGCCCCTGCCCACTGAGTCGGCGGCCAGAGGAGCCAGGCTTCTCTCCAGAGGGCCACCAGCCTTCAGGAGCCGGGCACGAGCCACCGCCTGCTCGTCCAGACACGTCCCTTTTTGCGTACCGGTGGGCTCGAACTGCTCATCCGTGTGCTCAGCTCAGTAATAATGAGCAAAATGCTCAAAAAAAAAAGGGCACAACATCCAGATACACCCTGTGATTCCTTAAGCAAGTGAATACGTATGAGGAGCGTATACATAGATATATATATATTGATAGATAGATATAGATGTAAGGAATGGTGCCAATATCAATGGCATTGTATCACAAAATTCAGCCTGCGTATTTTACAATGTAAAATGAGATTGTAAGAATCTTCCACGTGAGAAATGCTGAAGGTTCTCTTTAGGTAGAGGCTTGACTGTTGCCAGAGTTCATGAAATTAGACTTGGGCAGATGACAGCGTTATTTAACTGCAGGGGAAGAACTGTAATTCTTCTAAACTACTTCTTTCATTCTTTCAAAGTTACGCTCTAGGAAAGATACATGCTGTAACCCTTTTTTTCTTTAAATACGGGAAAGCATTTAGGAGGGGTGCAGTTATGCCCAATTTTTGATGTAGGCGTTTATGTTAAAAGTTCAGCGTTTCTGAAAAAGGCTTTAGGAGGGCGGCTGGCTGAATTGGCCTGCAGAGGAGTTATGGCCTTGAGACCAGGCACGTCTGGGTTCACGGAGAGGCTCCGTCCATATATTTGTGCTTGACAGAAACCTGCCGTCCGATTCCAGCAGCGCAGTTCCAAGTCTCCAGAAGTGGCAAAAGGCGGGGTTAGTCGCCGTGGGTTTTCGACAAAACACGATGAGGGAGCGTGTGGGGGAGAGTTCCTCCTCGTGCGTCTCCGTTTTCCCTTTCCACTACTTCATTTTTTGCAGGCACAAAACTCCTGCTGCCTTTCCTTGGCAGAGGAGCCCCAGCCGCACCGGAGGAGGACGTCAGTCTGTTCTCTCCTCGGTTTTGGTGGGTGATGAGGGGTGGACGGACTCTGATGCGCGCCCTGAAAAAATTCAAAATAAAAACTACACCCCTGCCCGTGATGCTGTGTGCTTTGTTTTCCTCCCCAGATGTTTGCGTAACCGTTTCGCTCGGTGAAAGCGCCCGGGCTGCTCTTTTTCTGACAGGTAAGATCATGATGTAAAAGACGCAGGTGACCAGTGAAGTAAAAAAGAAAAAAAAAAAACAAGGAAGAGATAACAAACCGGCTAATTCCAGAATGAGATTAGGAAGGATTAGTCTTTCTTGCACAAATCCACAAGCAAACAGGCTCATTTCCTGGGTGCGTAACAGGGAATATCGCCGTGCGGCGGTAGACGTCCCTCTTCCCCATGCTAGACAATGTCTCAAAGCTGCCGCGTAGGCTTTGTAAGAGTAACTTGCAAAGAACCTTTGTCTTTAAATGATTAATGTAAACAATTCACTCCGGTAAGCATTGCTGTGATCTCTTAAGAAGGGGTTCATTTCTCCAACTTCTGCGCGTGTCTGAATTACTTGCTCTGTGCCCTAGAGAAGAGTTTGGTAAGGAAAGATGGATTTCTGCCTTCCCTGGTGACAGCAGCTCCACCGTGCGGGTACGGGGGTGTCCAGAGGCACGGCTGAGGCGTTCGGCTCGCAAATCTGCAGGACTGCCTACCTGCAAACCGTTCATCTCAATGCCGAACCCCCCCGGGTGTAAGTATTCGCAGGTGAAGTGCTCCCTGCGGCGCCGATGCTCGGTAGAGTTACACCAGCCTCAACGCCCCAGCTTTTCCTAAGCCCCCACAAGGACGCTTTTTTCTTTAAATGCCGATTTTTCTTATAGTCCATTCCATGCAAAGCCTGTGATCGTACGCAGGGGAAGTCGTAGCACATGTGTTTCTTAACCTTTGACTAATGACCCGTCGAGGCTTAGCCGTGTTTTGTGTGTCCTGGGTTCTGACAGTGCACGGCATGACCACTCCATGGTGCTGCAGACGTCTGTCTGTCCCTGGAAGTCAGCAGGAAGGTGCAAAGACGTATAAGCGCACAGTTTGGGCCGAAGAAAACAATTTACCTCTCTTTTGGGTTTGGCGAGAGGGAGGGTGGAAAGGAAAAGGACGGGGGCGTTTGTTATTTATTGCAATACAGAAGGTCTGTGGAAGCCTCGCCGGGCACAGCCAACAGTCTTCACTTCTGCATGAACACAGATTTTGTGCGCGAAGCGTTCAGACAGAGCCCTGCCCTTCTCTCACGGGTACCTCTAAGTCCCTACTGAGTGCATGGCATGGAAAATGCTGATGTCTTCACTGATTGTGGCACTCGTACTGCAGTAAATACCTCTCCTCTTAGATTTTTTTTTTTCCCGTAATATCTTCTCCTGCTGCGGCATCTGTAAATTTTTGAAAGAACTCGCAATTGTAGGGGTTGTGGCGTTCTGAAAAGCTCACCTTCCGAAGCCGGGAAGCTCTGGGCACGGAAAGGAGATAGAAGATGGTTTTCACTGCAGCTTGGCGGTAAACGTAGGGGTTGGCTTTGTAATTAGTCTCATTTGGAGCAACGTGATGCCTAGAGCAGATGCAAACTTGGACAGTCTTCTGCAGAACGGCTTAGATTAAATATCTACAAACAAAATATCTACAAAACAGACAAACAAGCAATAATCCACTGGTACTTTTTGGACAGGGCATAGTGATTTACAGCGGGTGCAATTAGGGAGAAGACCCACAGCTTCACTTCCCAGCAAGGTATGGGCAAAGGCAGCACACAGTGAGGCTTGATGAGTAATTACTAGCTGATAAGTGGCTCCAATCAGCCTTAAAGTCAGCAGTTTTCCGATGTTAGCGTTTCTGTTAAGGAGCAATGCGCTTACGCAGTGCCAAGAACAGCTGGCAAAAAACATTAAAAAATAGTAGCAGGAAAAGCGTGGCTTGTAGAATCTGCGGAAATCCTGGTGCGTTTCATGGAATACGCTGGATGCCGAGTGAAACGGTTGGGTTTTTCCCGCTTGAGCCCAGTCCGGGGGAGGCTTGGGGTTTCTGCAGAGAAAAGTGGGCAAGTTGCATCTCAGGAGGTGGGAGGCTCAAGGCTTGAAAATGTTTCCAGTACTACTACTATTTTGGTTGGGTTTTTTTCTTCAAAATCTTGGTCAAAAGTGGTCTTCCTAGAGTGAGGTTATTTTCTCTTGCTTTGTTGGGATTGCACACTTAAAAAACATTCTGTGGGTGCCCACATGGAAAATACTGGCATATTGAGAATACCCTCTGTGTGCAGAAAGCGGCTACGTATTCGAGAGGGCTGGAAAAGTAAAAGGAATCCTTTCTGACCCGCGCTGCTGCTGCCAGGCACACAAAAAGAGATTCTCCTCTTCGCTCGAACCGCAAAACCACCTTTTTAGGAAAGGAAGTGACGGCCCAACCGGAGGTGCTGCACAGCGCGGGTGGTGGGATCTCCGAAGGCATCTCACGCTGTCCCGCTGGTGCCGCGGTATGGGGACGTTACAGGTGTGTTTCCGTTGGACGCTGCACCGGCTGCAGCAATTTTTAGAACTGGAGCTTGTCTATGAATTTCCCACTTGTGTGCCATCACAGGGTTGGCATTCTTGAGCGCGAGAGGGCTTGCGGTGGAATCGGAAAGCTGTTTGCAGAGCCGGTCTCTGCCCCCAACGGTGGCGGGGCTAAGCTTCTCAAAACACCTGGGGCCAGCCTTGCCATTTGATGTGGGGCTTGGGGAGAGTTATTTATGTGTTAGCACCGTGACATTTAGGAGGGAGAAGCTTCCCAGCTAGTTCTGCCAGGAGCTGAATCTGCTCATGATGGATTACGGCATGATCGAGCACATTTTGCATCCTTGGCCCTGGTCCTGCTGTTCTTCCGTGAGCAAAACTGACATCCAGGTTACTGGGAGTCTTGCCTGAAAACATGTGAAGCGAACAGTTTGTGTCCTTGCCACCTTGGCTTTCATCAGCTCCCGTGTAGAGATAAGGAGCTTGAGAGTTCTGCCGTCGTTTCGGGACGTGCCCTGGTGCAATACGAGTCACCGCGAGAGCAAGGCCAGGACCGTCCCGTCCATTGGACGCTGGTTGCTCTTGCTGGCTTCACGGACCAGGAGGATCCCTGTGCATTTAAGGGTGGTGTCATCTCGTCCTTCTCAAGGGAAGAGCAGGGCAATGGGGATGCTCCAAGCCAGAGCCTCAGGAAGAGCCCAGTTCCCAGCGAGGACTGCAGTTCACAGCTACTGGTTTGCACTGTTAGGTGTTGCAAACTGGCCCCTTCACTGCTTTTATTGCTTAGAGCCTGTTGGTGTGCTGGCTTAGATTTAGGAAGAACTAAGTAGCCTACAGGTGGGACTTTCTTCCTGTCAAAAATCAATGGTGATGTTTTGCTTTACTGTCTAAAGTGGAAGAAGTAGCTTTGGAGTCATTGCAGATACACGAATGGATCCCCTGAGAAGCCCATGGAGAATAGTCCATCTGAACTCGGCCCCTGGACCCATGTCTTCAA
The DNA here is from genome assembly GCA_013400035.1 of Rynchops niger. Lineage (NCBI taxonomy): Eukaryota > Metazoa > Chordata > Aves > Charadriiformes > Laridae > Rynchops > Rynchops niger. The sequence goes on from VXBH01007179.1 coordinate 715,203, forward strand.
GGGACCCTCCTGGTACTCTGTGGTATTCGCAGGAGAGGATATTCCAACCCCTACTTTTTAAATAAAGACAAAAGCCAATCAGTCAGAAACTCTATCTGAGCTGTCCCAGCGGTGGGGTACGAGGGGGAAACACAAGACACTGCTGTCTGAGATCTTTTCTGTGTGAGTTGTGGCTGCCCACGTTGCTGCTGAGCGCTGACGCTGGGGGTCGTGCAGCATCCCCAGGGAATGTCGAGGCATCCCGTGTCTGTGGCACTCTGTAATGCACGTCTGAAAAACAGGAGGGCGAAATTCTGGGTTAGGAAGCAAAGTACTGGGCCTAAATCTCCTTAAGGATGAATTTTATGCTCGAAATAAGAACCGTGTGATAAATTATGGAACCATATGTTTGAATGAACTTTTTCCTTGGGTGATTTCCCCTGTCCCTACACCACGAGAATAATCCCTTACGAGTTCCCCGTTTATTTTATCCAAAGAAGCAGTGACTCTGCAGGCGAGGATGTTGTTGCGGGAGGGTGTTTCTGAGGCGGAACTGGAAGCAGACGTTGATGCCTTGCTATTTGTTGTAGGGTCTCTTCTGGGCGGCCACGGAGAGCTGAGTTCCCTGTACGGCAGCATGGAGCAGCAGCTGAACGAAACCCTGCGGCGACGACGGCACGCCGGGGATGACGACTACAACATCGAGGTGCTGCTGGGTGTGGATGACTCCGTCGTCCGGTTTCACGGCAAAGAACACGTGCAAAACTACCTCCTCACCCTCATGAACATCGTGAGTACCTTTGTGGGGCAGCACTGCTTGTCCTGGGGCGTGAAAAGGCTTCTGTAATCCCTCGCAGGAGCATCTAGGAGACCCCGCTTGACACAAATACAATCATTTTGTCTGCTGGTGGATATGGGTCTCTCTTTTCAAGATGTTCCTTTAATTCACCTTTTTCGCAGTAGTTTTCTAGGGCACATTCTAGGGTAAATCCAAAAATTTGGAAATGGTTGATAAACAGCAGGGAGAAATTGCAAACTTGATACGTTTCTAAGAATTCCTAACTTCTGCCGCTACACAATTCTGAAGGAAACCTGGTTAAAGAATAAACGTTCAGGGTGAAGAAGTGTTCTAAACACCTAACGGCCCTTTGAAAGAAAGCAAACCTTCTAGTAGCGTCTGTTCCTTGACTCGTGTGGCAATATCCGTCTTCGTGTAGAAACTGTGAAGGAACAGAGCCTCATAGAACCGCTTTATCATGGTGTACCTTATGGGGTTAGCAAGTGTTTTTTGGTCTATGTCTGCATTTCCAGCTGTAAAATCAATGGCAAGGTGCTGTGCTTGGAGATACAGCCTTGAGCTACGCTGTCAGGTTCTACGGAAATGCACATTACGGAAGAGCACGGTTCACACCATGCGTTAAAAGTCGTGTGCTATACCAGCACTGAACGCTAGAATTGGTCAAGCCTAAATGTTTTCTGTTTTTTCTCATGAAAAAATACATGAGGGCAATCTGAAGGAGATGTATCATCCCTTGCAATGGGCGGCTTTTTCTTGATGCATATAATTGTCAGACCCGTATGGATACATCTTAGAAGCTCTAGGGATCATAAGGTTTTCCAGGAGAGAAAAACCAATATCCTAAGGACAGACTACAAGAGAATAGGCTTACAATTAATAATGATTTTGATGAACGTACAAATGATTCTTGTATTTTTTACACTCACCTTTTTATTCCTGGAATAATTTAAAAATGGTTCCTTAGGCTTACCAATCATCTCTGTAACATTTCTTACTGTGTGTCACATCAGCCATCATTCCTGACTGAGAGAATTCGGTCCTTTCGCTATCGCAAAGCGTCAGAACCACCTTCTTCCCCGCATCCCCCAAACCCCGTTTCAGCTCCCCGTGGTACACAGCGTTCCGCTTGAGGAGGGACAGCCCATCCCAGTCACGCATACGGTGAATTTGGCCTTCGGTCCTTGTTTTATGGCTAGTTAGTGTGCTTGTGCTGGTAATTGGGGACGAGCGCTCGCTGGGGTGACAGGAGCAACCCCCTTGCTTCTGATGAGGCTGGTGGAACATCTCCCAGGGAGTGAGTGGAAAAGGTGAGACCAGTGATGACGTCAAGGGTGGGAAAGGAGGTGTCAGGGCTCAGTGTCATGTACAAGACCTCTCAAAAGAGTGCCTCAACAGCTAAATAATCGATTCCTTCCTAAGGAACTGTGCTGCCAATAACACACGTGTCCACGCATGAGAGGCCGTACCGCTTAGGTACAGAGGAGACCCCTTAAACATTGAGGGGGAAGCACAGGGCCGAAGCATACCCACAGGTATGGGCTCATTGTCATAAGAGCCCAGTTACCTTTGAGATGTTTAAAGCCTGGTCCTTTAAAAAAACCAAACCCAACCCTCGGCATCACACAGCTTTTGCCTGTCACAATCCCACCTGAGTTTTCCAAGCGCACAAACATGATGAGAGTCTTTGAAAATCTGCCCCACCTGTTCTGGCTCCCAGTAAGAAACTCCAGATGTGCATGCACGTTGTAACTGAAACACGGAGTTTAGTCTGCTAGGTTTACAACCTGGAGCTTTGTTCAGTCTTACGCCTTTCCTACTGTTGCTGTAATTGTGAGCTGGTACGTTTTATGTCCCCGCGGTGTTTCAGCATGCCGGGGAAGTTGTTCTCCTACCAGGAGCCAACGGATGCTGTAGAACCTTGCTGTGAGGAAAAGGGGCTTTAAGTTGAGTAATGTCTGCGTGTTTGGTTTTGGAGCCCAAGGCATTTAGTCCTTCCTTTGGCTGTGGTGTGTTGGGAAGCCGTCTGTGAAGCTTTTTGAGGAGAAACGAGCCAGTGAATGCTTGTGGCTGCTCCGTGATCACCTCTGAGACGTGAGCGAATCGACAGCAGGGCTCGCATGGCTGTCAATGTACGTCCCGTAGCTGCGTATCTTTGTTAGGAGGAGGAGCTGGTTTTTTAGTCTTGAGGGAACAGAAAGCGCACGAGTGAGTCGTTGCTTCTTCCTAGAAGATAACCAGGCCCTGGGACCGCCGTTGGTCACACAGCTCACCTTGCCCACAGGCATCGCCCTGTCTTTTGGCGCAGGTTTAGGTTTGGATCTAGTGGCGTGAAGGTCCAAGAGATGAACCTTGCACGTCTAAACTTGTATCTTCTGCTGAAAACGCGAGGCTGGAGATGGGAGGGAATTTGTGATGGATGTCAGGAGCATTCGTGGGCGTTTTTGCAAGGCTGATGGTGTCTCGCTGAGACTTTCCTTCCCCAGCAGGGAAGTTAAGGGCAGTTCTGCCACGTGTGATGCTGCACACGCAAGAGAAGCTTCGAAAGAACACATATGAGTAGGTATCGTAAGAATCGCTGTTTTGCTCAAGTGCAAAAAAGCAGTATTAAGTCACATTCATTCAACCCTGTGCCAAGCCTGGTTGTCCTGGGCACCGTGCCACACTGGCTCTCGGTGCCAGGCCTGGCTTGCCAGGAACCACGCACTTGGTCTTGCCGTGCCAGCAGGAGCTCCAGGTTATGTTTCAGCTAAAGAAATGCCTGACGTGTTTCATCTGTATGTAGCCTTGGCTTAAGAAACAGGCTGGAAGACCCAGCATCAGCGATGCATCAAAAACGGCTGCGAAGGGTCAGCGCTGGCAGCCAGAAGCCCAAATGGGCTCATCTACTCCAAAGCCATACAATCCAGTGTGGTCCCTAGCTTCTAGGCGAAGCTTTACCGTTATCTCCCAGCATGAACGGCCAAAGTCACTGGCAGCCTGCCTTCCAGAAGGGCTGAGGGCTAAAATCACCCTCTGGAGATAAGAGAATGTCATTCCCCTGGAGCTGTTTTGGGTAGCTTGCCGGCCTCTCAACTACTGGGCAGCTTCAGCTGAGTTCTTTGAGGTGACCAAATCGATGTTTTCCTGATCTTACCTTTACGGGGAGCACGTAAGGAGTTGTACCCTCTGTCTCCCCAAGCCTGCCATGGTGTCAGCACGGTTCCTCAGGCCCGGTGGAGCATCCCTGGGAAAACCACCAGTCCGGCGGGAAAACAGGCAGAGTGAAAACTGGCAGAGGAGTGGGAAACGGGGTGCCAGCAGCACTGAGAAAGCCTGACGCGCTTCCTCTCCCCTCTCTGTTCGTTCCCCCACCCTGGTTATGCCCAGTGACTCTGTGGGTCCCATCTCTTGTCGCGTGGAGGTGTGCCACGCTGGTGCAGAGGTCACTCCTCGCAAGAGGAGAGTGGGTTTTCACCACTTCGTGTGATGTTTGCTGGTAACGTTGTTGGTGTATGGGGTGCTTTGCAGCCAGCATTTCTTTTGTGCTGTGTTGTCCCTCATAAGACGGCTTTCCTCTCCTCCGCGCTGCCTCAGGGAAACCTCGAACGACAAGAGAGGACCCTGAAAGCACTGCCGTCTTTAGAGGAATTTGGGTTTTCAGCGAACCAAATACAGAACAGTGAAACATTCATCACGATTGCTTTCAGCAAGAGGTAGCTAATACACCTATTTAAGTGGATATTTAGAAAATCCTTGGTGTTTTCAGCACTGTGGTGTGCGTTGTGAAACCAAAGGTCTCCTGCACTAGGCCACTGACATTTGTTTCTCCTGTTGCTTAAGACAAAACTTCCCTGGACTAAAGTGACTGAGATCAGAAAGACACGCACAGGGGCAGCAGGTTATACCGAGGGATCCTAAGCAGGTTTGGATTTGGCAGCATATATATCTTTTTTTCTCTTAAGAATAAACCAAAATTAGGCAGCAGCAGCACAGTACTTCCATGCATCGTGCCTTCCGGATTGCAAGGTGCTTTTGACAGAACTCCTCTTTCGGTGACCCCTGACCACTCAGCATTGCAGTTTCGTCGGTATTGCCTTCTTTCTCAATAACTATTTTAGTTTGTTTCCACACGTCAGCGAGAGCTTTATGGTCAGCATCAGCAGGAACAGACACTGCCAGATACGTCTGGAGGTTCTGCCACAGGACTCCAAGTTTTTATTTGTGTGAATAACTAGATATTCTCTATCTCGTGCTAGCAGGGAATTGTCTTCTATTTACCACACACTTGATGAAACATCAACAGTCAGTCTTTGTTAAAGATGATTGTGGAATATTGTCTTTTTAGGTTTAAAAACATGTAACTCGGTAAACAGCGGGGCTGATACACTCTCCCCAAACACTTCCATCTTCTCTTATCCATCTGTGGCTCCATGTGCTGTGAGTAGCTGTCGATGCAGAGCCTGTGCAAGCCCGAGTTGACTACAGTAGAGAGGTTGACCTCTTCTACAAGGAATGCTTTTGTAACAAATCGGTCACTCCTATCAAGATTTTAACAACGGTAGTCTTTTTTATATGGCTTTCTAAAGAAGATGCAGGTGAAACAGGAGATGAGAAGAAAACGTGATGCAAAATAAGTGCAGGGAGAGGTGACAGACATAGAAGAGCATTGAGCTTTTAAAAATTCTCTTAATAAAAAGGTTGCCAGAAAAGCCCAAGTTTCAGCATGGTTCTGCCAGTTCTTTTGCCGCTCCTCAGTCACTTCTCCCATGTATCGGTTTATGCCAAATTTAATCTAATCTTCCCCTCAGGCTGTGATAAAGACTAATGGCACGTGAAAGTGTCACCAAAAGAGCCCGACTCGCTCCTGGCCATCTAATCTAGTGATTTATACCCATGGACAGTCGCTAGACCAGTAGTTGGTTATTTTTTTCAAAGCTATTTCATTCCCAGTGATACGAACAGTAGAACAGCTGATGGCATTAATCATTAAATTCGGAATTACTCAGCGTTCCTTCCCTGTAGAATAATGAATTCCCTGTAGAATTAATGAAGAAACCGCTTTCCCTGTGCAAGTCAGACACAAAAATGTCAGTAGTTGGATCCAGGCAGGAACAGAAGATTGTTGAGGCTGGATGGTCCCCAAAAACCAAGGAGAGGCAAGTGAAGCATTTGCCCGGGTTCCCACGTTTCATGGTCCTCCCTCCTGGTCCTCCTCCAGCCGAAAGCCGCAAGGGACCACTTATGGTGGCAGATCTGGGAGCTGGTCTGGAGGGACTCTGAGGATGGGTGAGGCTTTGCTGGGCAACTGGTCTACCCCCTGCGAAGTCCTTTGGGACCTCAGCCCTTGGATTGTCCTGCAGCCCCTAGCTGGGCACCACGGAGGTAGGGTCGGTGGGCGCTGGTGGGCAGCCCTGACAGGGAATTGCGCAGTGCCTGCCTGTGCCAGCCCAGCTGTGCTTCTGCAGCTTGCTGTCTGTCTCGAATTTGAAAGGCCGGCTACCGAGAGCTCATACTGCAGGAGGTGCTCAGAGGAACCATCCAACGTACGGCCACAGCATGGGGTTGTGTGGTTGACTGTGGGTCAAGAGGCTGCCCTTGCTGTGACAGGTGAGAATCCAGCCACTGCTCCTTCAAGGAGGAGGGCTGGCTAGAGGGGGCCTTTGGTTTCGCCGTTGTTGTCTTATCCATCCATCCATTTGGGGATGTGGGTTCCCGCTTGGCCTGCAGACTCTCCCAGTTGTCACCACTGTCCCAGTGAGAGCAGCATTTTTTTCATATTTGTGTCTTTTATGTCACGGTTTCCAGAATTTCCCATGTTTTGGTCACAAGAGTACACATGAACTTGCTCCTCGTGGGATTCCTGTAGTGGAGCCCTCCAAAGCAACCCCCAGAGAACGGGGTAAAAAAAGGTGTTGTGGAGAAACCTTGAAGACGACTTGAATCTTTACGTCAATTGCAGGATCCTTTTTGTCTCTAGGAAAGGCACTCCTGGGAAACTGCTTGTTTCTTGGCAGAAGGGGAATTGTGAACGTTTTTTTCTGACACAAACCTTTGTGGCGGCAACGTTACTGCATTAACGGGTAGAAAATATGAGATGGATAATTGAACTTTGGAATAATTGCTTCACAAGACAGGCAGTCGGAGTTACGTGCTCATGCCTTGTAAAACTGTCCCGCTGACAGTCTGTTCTCAGCTGGTCCTAAAAGGGATTGCGTTTTTACAAACCGTGGGCTAAAATCCTTGTGCCAGGTCCCACAGTCTGGACAACTCAGAATGACCTTTTTCCCTGAGGGGAAAAGGAAAGTTCTGTTTAGCCTGGCTTAAAAAAAACCCAAACAAACAAAACCTGTAAACACTGCTCAAGCATACCAGCCTCTGAACAGCGTTCTTTATTTTTCACCAGTTACCCATAATAAAATATTTATTTTTGTTTTCAGGGGGATGAGTAACTTAATTGATGATCTGCAGATGTTTTAGCCCCCTCGTTTATACTCTGGTGGCAGGACATTTCTCACCTTCCCAGACACAAGGAAGGTCCTCAAGAAGAGCAATTTTTGACCCAACTGCCTAATTTGGGGTTTTTTAACTTCACTTCCACAAATGCTCTTTTTAGTACAAAAGCGACCACATAATTCATTTCTACAAAGTAGGGCAGCAGTATTAGTTGCTTCTAAAAAAAATAAATTCTTCCCAACAAAAACCACCGTGAAATATTTCAGTTGGTGAGTGGAACTGCAGAGTTGCCTCTGGATTCCTGTCTTGTGGCTGGGACATCAGTGGGACACTGGCTTCCCTTGTGCTGGGAATGTTCTCCGAGCTCCCGTAGGTGTGTGGGAGAAAGGACGTGCAGTCTTTCCTTCCTTGGGAGCAGTAATAAAATGGTCATTCCTAATCACCTGCTTATTTTCACAAAACTTCTGGATACTTAATTTCTTTGAGGCCCTCATTGTTTTGCAAGCATCGCTGGAGAGTGGCCAACGGGGCCAAAATTTATTGGGGCGTTAGAAGTAACAGAGGGAGTGACTATCTAATCTTTATTTTCTTTGGAAATGGGGCTAAAAACGCCTGAGTCAAAATCCTGCCTTTAAACGGTGTGTAGAGATCTTGTTGGAGACCTCTGCAGCCCTCATTTGGTGCAAAGCCATGGACTGGTTTATGAGGACTCTGGCGGGCTTTGAATTTTGCTTTTACCTGTATGTTTTCTGCCGTCCTTGGGGACTAGAGTTGTGAGGTCTCATGAGGTTGTCGTACAGATGGGTGTTTTCTCAGGCCGGCAGTTGTTTTTAGTGCCATAAGTCTTTCCAGATCACGTAAACCTTAAATGCTTTCATGCAGCTAGTGAATTCTTTGAACGGAACGCGTTGACTTGCAGAAATCGAGTGTATTTGGAGATACCATTACCCTGTAAGGTATACTATACAGCGTCAATGCGTCTGGCAATGCTGTTGACTTTAAAACTTTCAGATTAAAATTTGCAAAGCGTTTCTGGGATTTGGAAACGCTTCACCCATTAATTTTACGATGGGTTTAGAATGAAGAGCGCTCTTCACATCTTTAAAGCTAAACAGGTGCCTATGTGTGTGCGGAAATGGACCCTCGTCGTTCATGTCAGTGTGTAAACATTTTGCCTTCCCACCCTAGAGCTTCAGAATGCAAAAATGGCTTTAAGTCAAATCCTCAGGTGTTTTCCGAGGACAGACCTGTGCTGAAGTTAACGGCACGTTTCCTTGAGTGAGAGCTGCTGGCAGTAGAATCTTTTACAAAATCAACAAAAATAGGCTCGCTCGCTCTCCCCGCTAAAACACTCATCCCAAGTGTTCAGACTGGTTGAAGCGAGACAAATGGTTGATGAAACAAATGGGAACAGGATCCGGAATTGATCCACAGTTGGAGAGGCCAGATGGCATAGCAGAGGTGGCCACGTGGGATGGATGGTGACGGGTTTATCTGTTGTTAAAGCAAACTCTACCTGCTTTTAAATCCCTCGGTGCACTTGAACACATTGCTGTGAACCTTGCTTTCAGGACTAACCTCGTTTCCCTCATTATGTTTATCGAATGGGTGAAATTAAGCGTTCAGATAAGTGTTTCCAGGGTTTGAACTTGAAGAATTTTTTTTTCCCCAATCATCTTTTCTACCGGCCGTGATCCAAGGGCCGTTAAACTCGAGAGGAGTCTTGACGTGTGCTTGAGAAAGTTCTGTGGGAGGGGAATGTGATGATGATGCGATGAAGCCTAGGTCTCTCACTGCATGGAAATGCTTTGGGGCTTGAATCCTCTTCTGAGAAGATTGTAGTGGTATAAGCACTTGAAATAACGTATACGTGGCCTCGGAAGTCCCCGTTTTACTTTTTCCTGTGTCTTTGGGTTTTTTTCCTCAGGTGAATGAAATTTACCACGATGAATCCCTGGGTGTTCACATAAATGTTGTGCTGGTCCGAATGATCATGTTGGGGTATGCGAAGGTAAGCCAGGCTCCCAGCCACTTCTCCGCCTTCATCTTCGTTGTAATTATAGTCCTTGTGAATCACAGGAAGGGCTGTGGAAACAAAAGTCTACTGAACAGTTCCAGAGAACAGTCCCAGTACGTTGATTTTGCTGGTAAAATACACTTGGAGACTTTTGAAACAAATGCTTGTTAAATTGTTCTGGATTAGAGGAAAGCAGTAATGCTGTTTAGGGTTTGATAGAGATCATAATTGTTCCACTTATCTCAGACGTTGAATGTGGCCATCTCCAAAGACCGGTTTGGTGTTGGCCTTGCAATTAAATTTACTGAGCTTGTAGGCACACGCTGTAGCAAAAGTCTCACAGCACCTGGTTTAATCTCTGTTTCTCAGTACACGTTCACTGTCACTACAGTGTTTTGCACTGGTTGAAGCTTTGTCCTGTGTGTTTGTATTATTCGCCAGCTCCACATGGGCTGTGTGTGTCGTTACGTGCTCATCATCTCACCCAAGTCAGGCTATCGTCTGGCAGTCCAGAATGTAGGCGAGCTCCAACAAAAGAAATAAAAATGTCCTTATTCGGTCCTACCACCAGGTTATGTGTTCCTCCTGCACGTTATGGGCCATACACAGAAAAGCAGCTATTTTCGTAGATGATGGGTGATGATAGATGACACGAACGCTCATTAAACTGTCTTCAAAAAACCCCAAAATATGTAACACCCATGGTCACTGTTAACATACACGTTTTGTTTGCTCATAGGAAAGACGGCTGTCATGACATAGAGTGGTAGGGTATTAGGAGGAGAGAAATGAGGGCCTGGTTGGTGCTCTGAGAACATCCAAACTCATCTGAATTTCCTACCTTTAGGAGCTCCTGCGTCTAACATGTTGCTCTTTCAGTCCATTAGCTTGATTGAACGAGGGAATCCCTCGAGAAGCCTGGAGAACGTTTGCCGCTGGGCATATCAGCAGCAGAAGTCGGACCCCAACCACTCCGAGCACCACGATCATGCCATCTTCTTAACCAGGCAAGATTTTGGGCCTGCTGGTATGCAAGGTAATGCAGCTGACCTGGGGCACAACTTTCTGGCCTTGGTGTTTCTCAGCTAGCATCTGCCCGAAAAGAGGGAAATTTGGAAATTGCATTGTTACGTGATCCTGAGACAATAAGCAACCTAGGCCTTCATTCAGCAAATACTTAAGGAAGCATTCGATTTTATAGATGTACTGAAACCTGGTCCTGTTGGGGAAAGCATGGACACCCATGGACACCATCATGACCTTCAGTTCACTGTTCTGGGGTTAGAAAGGGCAACTTTGCTTGTATTTTATTGCGTCGCTCACTGTAGGTTTCTTTTCATAGACAGCTTACCAGCTGCTTTGATACCCGCATTAATCTTGATGACTCAAGGAACTAATGCTAACGGAAATTAAGTACACCAAGTGTGATTTATGTCAGAGTTAAATAAGAGTCTGGGTGCAACCGTGCTTTGTCTGTCCAGCTGGAGACATCTTAGAGATTTGTGTTCAGTACCTCCATGCTCCCTTCTCCCTCCGGGGGGCAGATAAGGGTCTGAGTTCTCCTTAGGTCTGGGCTGGCATCCCTGGAGCGAAACTGATGAGGTCGAGATGTTCGGCAGACTTCCCTGTCGCCAGAAAGATGTTAGCTTTTACTGAGGAAAAGACAGAGAAAAAAATGACAATCAAAAAAAAATAATCCTTGGTTCTTCTCGGGTAGTAAGTTTATTGGGGGAGGCGTCATTTGAATTAAACGTAACGGGCGGAAGAATCAGCCATGGTTTCTCTCAACAGGATATGCTCCTGTTACTGGCATGTGTCACCCGGTCCGAAGCTGTACGCTCAACCACGAGGATGGGTTTTCATCGGCTTTTGTCGTTGCTCATGAAACTGGGCACGTGTAAGTCTGACCTTTACAATTGGATTACCAACAAAATACGGTGCCACGTCTCCTCCTTGCTTCAAGCGGCTTAATTTTAGTGGCTGTATGAAAGCTGTGCCTGTTTTGTTTCCATCCCCTTGGAATGCATCAGTGGTTTAAGCAATGAAGAGATAACTGGGGGAAGAAAAGAGGGGGAGGAGAGAGGGGGAAGGTGTTTGAAGAGGGCAGTAAAACCTGGAAGGCCCAGGCAGGGCAGAGAGTAGCTTGTTGAGCATCTGTAACTCCTTCCTTCTCCTTGACGCAAAGTGCCGACGTGTGAGATTTGGCACCTCCTCAGGAATGATAAAATGGGAGTAACTGATTCAGCAAGGATCTCTGTTAGCTCTCCGTAGGAATTAATGTCAGCCCTGAGGATCTGATTTTTGTCTTCCCGAAGTAGTGCAGCTCACTGGGAGGAATCAAGCCCAGCTGGAGATGACCAGGTCACTTCATGTTAAGCTGTGCCAGGTGCACACTTGGGGACGAAGCCTGCTAACCATGTTAGCTCTTCGGAGGTGCAACACGATAACTGTGTTAGCTCTGTGTTTAAATGGGTGCTTTTCTAAATGAGCGTACAGCCATGAACAATTCAATGTCTGAAGGAGCAGGATTGTTGTTTTCCTTTATCCGAAGCGTAAGAAGTCATCATCATCTAGTTAGTTCATTCCTGGTGTTAATAAATACAACAAAGTATAAGTGAAAGAGTATTCAGAGTCCTTACATTTTGGCATCAAAGAAGATCAGTTTGAAGTGCAGGCGATACCTGCAGAATGCAAAGGGCAGTTTCATTTTGCGTGTTTACATATGGATGAGAAACTGTTTTCTTTACAGTTGTTTGACCAGTTGAAGAGGGGAATCTGCCTGGGCTCTGATGCGGGGTTCTTTGTTGCAGGCTGGGCATGGAGCACGACGGGCAAGGGAACCGCTGCGGGGACGAGACGGCGATGGGCAGCGTTATGGCTCCCTTGGTGCAGGCTGCCTTCCATCGGTACCACTGGTCCAGGTGCAGCGGCCAAGAGCTCAAAAGATACATACAGTAAGGACCGGCCAGCACTCGGCGGTAGTCGTTTTACTAAAGGAAACAGAATTCCTTGCGGTTCCTGCTCGGTGCTTTGGGGCACCAGTTAGACACCGCTATCTCCACCTCTGGCCTCCACCATGCTCTTTTTTTTCCCCTTCAAATCTATATTAGAAAAGCTGTAAACCAAGAGTGATGCTTCCTCACTGAGGGGTGCCGCCAAAGCATCCTCTGGGGAGCACGGCAGGAGTCCCTCTGGCAGACTCTGTGTCAGGTAGCTGGTGTTTTCCCAAGGTTTGTCATTCCTCTAGGAGTTAGGCTGCGAAACTGGCAGGATGAAGCCCTAAACTCAGAAAAGGAACTAGTGGATGTTGTGGAAGAGAGAAGGCGGCATGTGTGCATGTGTCCGAATTAGGGGGAAAAGTCTCTAGTCTCCTTCCATGCGTGTTCCTCTTCACCCAATGCTTACTCAGGCTTCTTTGCGACAGGACAAGGGGTAGCGGTTTTAAACTAAAAGAGGGAAGATTTAGACTAGATATAGGAAAGAAACTCTTTCCAGTGAGGGTGATGAGGTTGCCCAGAGAAGCTGTGGCTGCCTCATCCCTGGAGGTGTTCGAGACCAGGTTGGACGGGGCTTGGAGCAACCTGGACCGGTGGGAGGTGTCCCTGCCCAGGGCAGGCGGTTGGACCAGACGATCTTTAAAAGATTCCTTCAAACCCAAACCATTTTGTGATTCCGTAATTCTGTGATTCCTTCTCCATTGCAAATAGCTGGTTTTGCCAGTCAAAACTGAGTGAAAACTTCATGCGTGACTTCTCCTACAGAAGAAACACTATTTGTAACATAAAGCATCAATTAGTAATTGATTGAGACCTTAGAGCTTGAAGTGGAATAGCCCAGTGTGGGAGGAGCAGCCCCCCAGTATCGCTATTTCAAGACGTCAGAGTTGAACAGGGATGAGGCAAAAGCAATCCTTATTCTTGCCCTTTGCACGGGCAGGGCTTCATCCCTGTGAATACAGTCGATGCCGGGTAAGAAGGCCTCTTCTCAGACTACTCTCCTGTTGGAAAGCACCACAAAGTCCATGGGAAGACCACCTGGGACTATAGGGGGCTTTGTGTTGGGTCTAGCATTGGGACCAGGTGGAAGCACATGGAGATGTTGCCCTTTGGCACCAAGAGTGGAGCAGTGTTTGTTTTCCCCCTCTGGTGACAGGAGGGTCAAGTGCAAATTCCATACGTACTTTTGGGGCAGGGAAGGGCTGGAGATGCCTCTCCACAGTCTCCAGCTCCAGGATTTTGCTGTAGGATCTGCCTGTGCTTTGGGGAGCGATAACTATGGAAACAGGAAGAAAACAGGCTGGAGAAAAGGAGTATCGCCTTACTAAGAATAGGTACTATGATCGTGTTGATCCAAAAAAATAAATATATAAATTACTACATTTTCTCATTATTATTTTTTTCCTGTGTATCTTTCTGCAGCTCTTACGACTGTCTTCTTGATGACCCTTTCGAACATGATTGGCCCAAGCTTCCCGAGCTGCCAGGCATCAATTACTCTATGGACGAACAGTGCCGCTTTGATTTTGGCGTTGGCTATAAAATGTGCACAGCGGTATGTCCGAGGCTGGCATTGCAAAGACAATCGGCTGTTCAGCTGGTGTCTGGCCTTATTTATGAGCTGCAATACATGCATTTTCTCATAGTTGAAGAGCAGTTAATAGTTTAAACAGATGTATAAAAAGGGAGAGAGGTATTTATGGGTGAAACACAGTCAGCTGGGTCACTGGGTGTAACGGTCAGGTGGACGGCAGCACAGTCCACGTGACACAGGCTGGTGGTAGCGATCCCAAGGAAAAAGGGAAAAAACTTCATTTTCCTCCCACTTGCGGGTGTCTCCTCCTTTCCTCTTCTCACCAGCTGGGGGATGCAGGGAGTAAGCACTGCCCTTGTATTGCTGGAGATACTGTAGTTATTGCTAACCGTGTGTGTGAGATGAACTGACTGGGTGGGTTAAATCCTTATCTGAAAGGTATGCATAATCCAATGCTGAGTTTCATCTCATAAATGGTTCTCCATCTCAGTTCCGAACCTTTGACCCGTGCAAGCAGTTGTGGTGCAGCCATCCAGATAACCCCTATTTCTGTAAGACTAAGAAAGGACCCCCACTCGACGGGACGGAGTGTGCCCCTGGAAAAGTGAGTATTGTGGGTTTCCGCTGTGTTTGTGCTGAAAGAAACAACCCAGCAGTTGCATTCATTTGGGTTGAAGGGCGCAGAGGAAAACAGGGAATTGCCCGGCGTCCCCTGGGTGGAGCCAGAGGAAGGGAAAAGAGGGAGCTGTGCTTTCCCACTGTGATATTCTGTCAGCTGTACAAGCAAATTTTGACATGGAAAACCCCTGTTGAAGTGTAACCCGTTCTCAGCCTCTTCTGTGGCCTTTTTGTTACATTGTTTTGGGTTCTTGTCTCATCTGCAGCGTGTCTTTACGAATCCACGGTAGCAGATAATGCCCTTACTGTAGGACCACTTCTTAGTGCTTGTGGTCCAGACATCCTGTGGCTAAATGTTTGCCTAGGCGTAGGATTAGCTCTTCATTTTTCCCTTTTAATATCCCCGCTAGTGGGTGTCCTGCTGCTAATTCATTTTTAATTATAGAATTATACTCAAATAGATATTTGTTTGGCAAATTCCGTGTATTTAGAGATACAGGAGAGCCACTTGTACCATCTGAGTAAGCCCCAGCCAGTGGCAAAACACCACCCTGCCCAGTGACTAGCTCTCTGTTCCAGCCTGTTTGCAGAAGTGTGATATTTGGCCAGTATGAAAAAAAAAAAAAGGAAAAAAAAATAACCCTCAGGAAAACCTTTATCCTGCTAATATTCGTAACATTAAAGTTCCTTCAAAAAGGTGGTAGCGACTAAGGCTCAATCGAAACAAAGACTCATTTAAATTAAGAGGAGGGTGGAAGGTGTTGAGCTTCATGCGTCTGCCCACGGAAGGGTTGAGGAGGAGAACACTCCTTCAGGGAGGGGACTGGGTCCTCCTGGGCCCCGAGCACATGGACCCTCGCCCGCTTTGTCCCCAGGTGCTGTGATGGGACCTTCGCTGTGTTTTTTGTGTCTGTTCTCATCTGTTTTCCCTGCCCTGTTTCCCTCAGTGGTGCTATAAAGGTCACTGCATGTGGAAGAACGCTAACCAGCTGAAGCAGGATGGCAACTGGGGACCCTGGACAAAATTTGGCTCCTGCTCCCGAACCTGCGGAACCGGAGTTCGCTTTCGAACACGCCAGTGCAACAATCCAATGTAGGTCTTCTGGCTCTAGGGGGTGGTTCCAGTCAACTGGGAGTCCTTACAGGTGTCACTTCAAACGGCGTGCACGTTTTGTATGGAGTCTGCCAAAATTCCTGTTCTGTTCCAGCCCCTTGAAACGCGGCTTTCTGCGGGGGGCCAGGATGGGTTTTGGGGAATCCAGGAATTCCCAGAGGAAAGCCTGTGGAAAACCATCCCAAGGATTTAGCTGATGTGTAAGAGAGTGAAGAGTACGTGGTGTGTGAGCTCAGCAAGCTGCAGGATGAATTTAGGTAATCTCAAATTGTAAATCCATGGCTGGCAGCCTATAGGTACATGGGTATTAATTCTGCATTTCAGCATTTGCCTTGGGGATGGATGGGCAAGCGCGGAGGTTATTGCGCAAGTGCGTATCTGTGACGGGTGATTGCTCTGTGTCCGTTTCTGTCACTTCATGCGCCTTTTTTGCAAAATTGCGTCTTAAAATAGGAAGTGAGATTTCACCTAAGACAGAAGAGGAGTCCCCAGACCTAACGCCCAGAGGGTTTTAGAACCTCTTGAATGTTCTTCTTTTCTTTGCAGGCCCATTAATGGAGGCGAAGATTGTGCTGGGGTCAATTTTGAGTTTCAGCTTTGCAATACGGAGGAGTGTCCCAAGCACTTTGAGGACTTCAGAGCGCAGCAGTGTCAGCAGCGCAACTCCCACTTCGAGTATCAGAACAGCAAGCACCACTGGCTGCCCTACGAGCACCCTGACTGTACGTCCTCTTCCTTGCCCTTATTACAACTCAATCCTGGAATCTCCCAGAGCTTGCGCGGTGCTATGGTTTGAGAAAACCCGTAACAATTTATTGTCTTTTAGACAATTAGTCTATTAACCGAGGACCCCTCCCCAGCCGGCAAGGGGAATTGGGGAAAGCAAGGAAACACCAGGGTTGAAATATGAATAGATTTAATAGGGTAAGACTAAATAATTTATGGTAATACTAAAGAACCAGTATTAATCCCGATACTAATACAAGATATACAAGGATTATACTCAGCCCATTCCATCAGCAGAAGCCGTGCACTCCCAGCAGGGGACAGTAAATGTGGGACACTGCCAGCGCTGTGGCTTCGGGAGGAAGGGAAGGATTCAGGGCTCCGGCACCAGGGCAAGGAG
>VXBH01007181.1:0-17907 GCA_013400035.1 Rynchops niger
GGTGGTGGGGTCTGGTGGCATATTATGCTGTGAGAGGGGTGAAGCTGGTGGGGTAGGAAGGCACGGGCACAACCTGAACATCATAATTTTGCCATTTCCCAGTACCTATGATATCTGAGTAAAAAGGCTTAGTATTTGCCTGGGAGGGTAGCATTGTACCTTTGGCTGTAGCAAGCGTATTGCGCGTGTGTTGCTGTTGGAGATACCTTGGAGATTCTATTGTATAATGAAGTAAGGCTACAAAAATACATGAAGTCTAAAGGAGTCTAAGTATTCAGAGAGTATCCTACAGGTGACGTATCTTAGCTTGAGCATGCAGTTAGACTTGGTTATATCAGCTCAGCTGCAGCTGGCTTGCTTCCAGCAAATTAGCGTGTAGGTAGAGGAGTCGGGATCTGTTTGCATCCATCTGCGTAAACGTATCCTGAAAGCTGATCTAAGCTGGAATCGCTGCAGGTGAGCACTTCTTTCTGTCCCCCACCTCTGTGTTGCTTCTGTAGTGGTGCTCAGAGGATTGAGTTAGAGAGCTGGCTCCAAGCTAAGTCTTAAAGAAAGAAAAACAAGTCCTTGAGTCTGTACTTTCAACTCTACCAGTGCTGGTAAAACAAAATTATCAAGATACGTAATAAAGAGAAGGGAAGGAGTGGGACTGCAGCAGTCCTGGCATAATTAATTTAAGCTCCCATTGAAGTGTTCCTTGAGTGAAAATTGTGACAATATCCAATTACATGGTAAAAAAAGTTAATAACTGGTAGCAGTGTGGATGTAAGGAGCTGTCACGTCTGACAGAGAACGTTTTCACTCTGAACTGACACAGACAGAAGTGGCAGCTGTTTGCGTGAGCATATAGTGAGCTGGATCAGGAAACTAATTCAGAGGATAACATTCCCTCTCCTCATCCTCCCCTTCCCAGTAATTTTTTTCTTTGTATCTGTTTTCTGATGCAGTTTGCTCTGTGGGAGCATGAATACTTGTACCAACAGAAAATGGGCCTGAAATGAGCCATGAGAGGCGTAGTGGTGATCTGTCAGGTCTGCCTAAAGAGAAAGCAGCTTAAATAGCTCTGTATTTAAATCAAAGTTCTCCAGCAGCCAAGCCTGGTAAATAGACTCCTGATCATAGCTGTGTTATAGTTCACTCAGTTGTGTGGTCACAGGCTAGGGGGAAAGCTCCCCCTTTTTATTTCTTTGAAAAGAAAAACAACCCCAAAAATCCAAAATGTTTTCCTGATCTGTTTTACACTGTGGCCCCATGAACAGTTATGTCTTGTCACAAATCCAAAGTGGGGTGGGAACTTTCTGAACCAGTGTCATGCTGTACTGCAAAACATCTGCATCATTTTTTTAGACTGCCTTCTTTACAGTTTTTAATTTTCTTATGTTTTTATTGACAGTGTTTGACGTATCAGAATAATGTAAAGCTGAGCTGCTCTAAAATCTTACTGCTACCTGAAGAGGGAAGAAACACTTGTCTTCCTTTGCTCCCAGGCACATAACTGTACTCCTCTCTTTATGTGGTCTTGGACCTTAAGTCTCCTTGAGCAGATCAGATTCATTCACTAACCCAGAAAGAGGTTACTAC
Organism: Rynchops niger; assembly: GCA_013400035.1. Classification (NCBI taxonomy): domain Eukaryota; kingdom Metazoa; phylum Chordata; class Aves; order Charadriiformes; family Laridae; genus Rynchops; species Rynchops niger. The sequence continues at coordinate 1,582 of VXBH01007181.1, forward strand.
CCTGCTTTTAGCTGGGGTAATCTTCGGCTGCATTCATGAATTGAATTGATTTATTTGATGAGCACCAGAGACAGTGTAAGGTAAAGAGTGAAAGGGTACAGTGGGAGCTGCAGAGGAGGAAGCAGAAGCCTTGCACATTACATAGGCTGGCAGGGAAGGAACACTCCTGAATTAAGTAAGTCATCACTAAGGTCATTCTTTGCTGGACTCAAAACTGTGCTTGAAAACCTTGTATTTGTAAATGAAATATCCTAGTTGGACAGTACAAACGTTCAGTCTGTTTCTGTATTTTGAGATTCACATAAGGGGATGGACTTACATTGTTTTATCTTTATAGTTATGTCAGTGTATGTTCAGAGTGTTTCTGGTACTACTTAGTCCCAGTCCCATGTACAGCTCAGCAACAAAAAAAATTGCACTTCATTTTTCAATGTCAAGCCTGTAAAATGGCTTCTTGCTTGTTTGTTCCTGCTGTTGCCACAAGTTAGTAATGAAGGAAAGTAGATGAAAGAGTTTCCTCTCACAAAAGCGTGTGTGGAAATGAATGAAAATGAATAGATGAGACTAAAGTGTCAGAGGTCGTTTTGGGAGAGAACATGGTTATGGACAGTTATAATCCAGAGCCCAAACTCGTAAAATCTACACCCCACATCTCTTAAATGTTTTGCTGGTCTTCAGTCAATGAGAGACTGATGGAGCCAAATGAAGTGGTGCTAGAGTTTGATAAGTAAAATACTTGTTGTAAGTGAATGGCTGCACAATGTCTTTGCTTTTAAGTAGTACTGTACTGTTTTTTGTTTGTTTTTTAATAACTGTGCTTGAGTATTTTTTTTAGTTGGAAAAAATATGTTCTTCAGATATACTTTCACTGTTTTTGTTTTTGCTCCAAATTGATTGCTTTAGAAAAAGTAGGTTTTATATCTAAATTGAATTTTCCCTCCCCGTATGAAGGGGCTGCCAGGAATGCCTCTTTCATAATTAAGACTGCTTATATTTCACAAACCAAATATCGCAATGCACAAGTCTGCTGAGACACACTTTTAAAGGGAAAAAAGACAAAAGTTAAAAACTGCTTAACACCTATACCCCGAGAAGAAACCCCAAACAATCCCCCATAAACCTTATAATTACACTTTTAAAAAACTGCCTGTCTTGATATCTTAAGAAAATGTTACTGAAAAAGTCCTTCATCAGAGTTTGTTGTACTTCGTTCTGTCTATACTTCTGGTTTAAATTACTCAAGGCTAAAGAAAATGTGAAGGTGTAATCTTGTGTTTTCAAAGTTGAAGAATTCAGACTTCTAGAAATTCACAGAGGTGGGGAGAAGAGAATGATTTCACAGGAAAATTGCGTGAGCTGGGCAGAGGGAAATGAGAGGCTGGAATATTAGATTTGAATTGTTTCAGCTTTTGTTTCTCTATGTCTGGAATACTGTGTCCAGTTTTGGGCTCCCCAGTTCAAGAGGGACAGGGAACTGCTGGAGCGAGTCCAGCGAAGGGCAACTAGTATGACTGAGGGACTGGAGCATCTCCCTGATGAGGAAAGGCTGAAGGAGCTGGGACTCTTTAGCCTGGNCATGGAAAATCCACTATTCATCACATGCGTTAGAGCAAAGTTCTCTGTTTCCTGAGGGTTTGTAGGTTTTAGGTGCTTGTTTGATGATGGTGCAGGTTTTGCAGTAGATGAATATGCTTAGTTGAAGTCTTTGTAGTAAATCTAGTAATTGGATCTGGTGGTAACATTTCCTCTTAATTGAAATAAAGTAAAAATCATCTGTTTTTAGTTCATGCGGACTGTTAGTTTACTCCTGGCTCTGACTCCAAACACCTCTCTCCAGGACAAATCTGCTGGCATAGAGGAGAGGAGCACCCAGTCTAAAGCAGCGTGGATGCCAGTGGGTCTGTGTCCTCTGGACTGTGGGCTGGTTCAGCCAACTATTTAGGAGAACAGGTGTAACCTGAGTCTGCTATTCCAGTACAGTTTTTAATGGTCCTTGGGGCTTGCTATGTTTTATTGATTTCTTTCACTTAATTTTTTCTCATACCCTTTTCATACTCATTTTGGTCTCGCCTTTGTTGTTCTTTTCATACTCATTTTGTATTCATTTTGGTCTCATTTCTAGTATTTTTCATACTTGTGCCATATCTGCTTTCTCCTGTGCTTATAGTAGCCTTTAGGTTCTTAGATGCCAATTGTTTCTTTTTCTTTCTGTCTCAGAAGTTTTTTTTTCCTACTCATGATTCCATTGCGGGTATCATCTTTGTCCGTCTTTGACCCCTGAGTGTCTGTATTCTTTTTCTGAGTCTGCGTTATTTGTTTTGTAAGATTCCTAGGGCAGTATTGTGTATCATAGAATCGTCTAGGTTGGAAGAGACCTTTAAGATCATTGAGTCCAGCTATTAACTTAATACTACCAAAACCACCACTAAACCATGTTCCTAATCACCACATCTACCCATCTTTTACATACCTCCAGGGATGGGGACTCAACCCTGGTCAACCCGTTCCAATGTTTGATAACCCTTTCAGTGAAGAAATTTTTCCTAATATCCATCCTCAACACATTCAGCGCAACTTGAGGCAGTTCCCTCTTGTCCTGTCACTTATTACTTGGGAAAATTAAAGACCCAAATGCAATCAGCAATTGTACAAGTATAAAGTGTTTTTTCTTCCTCTCTAAACATGAGAGGGGCATTGGTACTAGTACAGCATGGGGCGGGTAGTCATGCACATGGCAGCTGGCAGGTCTCTTCACAGATAAATTGCTGATTGACTAGAGGTAATAATAAGAACAAGCCTAATTATTGCGCTAATGAATTGTTTTGAAAACTGTTGGATGGAAGGCAGTGTCACCAGCCAAAGATCGCAGTGAGGCAGAATGAAGTGTCACATCACTTTCCTGGCTGTATGTACTCGGCCCCAAGGATGGATGGTGCACACTGGCCGTGCTCTGCTGCTGCTTCAGGCTTGCTTCAGGTGTGGTTTCTCTTAGGGACAGCTGTTTGGATGGGTCCTGGGCAAAGCTGGGGAGCCAGCTAACACTAAAACAGATCCTGTCTTATCTGCCAGCGCAGACGTAGTCATCATGTGTCACCTTTCTGAGGTGTGTGAGAAGGCTGTACTGGCCAGATTGTATTCTAAAATAGTCCAGAATTCCTGAGTCTATTAAAACATGATGTTTTGTTTGTTTGTGCTGTGAACCATTTGAAAGGAGGGTGGGGAGGCTAAGAAGGATGTTAGTGTTACCCGTGAATATACTTCTGTATGCCAGCTTGGATCTCTGGGGTAGGCCATTAGGAAACTCATTTCTCTCAGGACCCGGTACCTGGGGTTGCTGTGATGGTGGTGTGTGACTGTCGTGCTGGGATATCTGATGATCTCAGTACTGTGTAGTTTCCCTTACCTCTGTGCTGTGTTATGAACGACATGTAGGTTGGTGTGTTCTTGCCTTTAAATTCTTCTGGAAGCTGGGTTAAATATGACTAAAATTAGCTTAAGTGTTACTAAAGTGAGAACCCAATTGCGACATCTTCGTTCCAGGCTGCGATCATTCTGCTCTGTCCAGGTTGCTTTCCAGCCAGACGAGTAAAGTTCTGTCATAAATTGAAAATAAACAAAACTAGTCTTTTGTTGAGATACTGAGAATTTCAAAAGAATCAGTTACTGAATTCATCTGGACTGAAGAGTTTATGCTCAAAGCTGCAAGGAGTAACCTGGAGCCTGCATTGCAGTAATGGTGGAAACCAGGGAAAGCCCCCCAACCTTGACTGATGGAGCAACGATCTTGGTAAAGACACTACAAATACTGGGAACCAGCAAAAATCATTCAAGGGACTGTTTATCAAGGAGACGTAACTCTCTTCCTTTCAGTTGGTACAGCTTTACTTGTCAAGTGCAAGAATTTCAGGGTAAGAGGGAAAACAATTGAAAATTATTCTGAGTTGTACACTTCAAGGGGAATGAAAAATAGCCCTCATTTAAGTACAAGGGAAACAAGCAGTGAAGATAAGTCGTCATGGAAAGAGAGTCACGCCAGGATTGGAGGTGATTTAAATGTCATTCAAAGAGTATGTGGGTACTGTTCGCTTCTTTTTTTAGTTGGGTGGATGATACGGAAAGTTTTAAAAAAGCCAAACCAAAACAACCCAACCCCCTGATGGTGATCCTCATATAACATCTCACAAGGGACAGAGGAAGTCAGAGAGCAGGAGGCACACGCTCTTCCTCAGAGTATTGCAGGAACTGATTTATGAAATGAAAAAATCTGGAAGACAGGCTTTGTAATCCGTGAAATCAGGGAGGGACCAACTAATTGAGGAAAAACAAATCTGAATGTTTAGAGGAGGCATGAGAACAAATTGCTGATTTCAACAACAGTGTCTTTCAAAACCCAAGTGTTACCTGAGGGCATTTTGAGATTAAGTTACTGCAAAGCGTTTAAAAATAATTTTTATAAAGCATAGGAATAATTTTCTTGTAAAAATCATACAAAATTGCAGATGGTTATAGTAGAACATATAAATAATTGAATATAATTATGAAAGAAATCTGACATCAGTCTGTAGCTCTGCATGCTGCTTGAGTAATGTGAGGTATTTTCTTAACTGGTTTAAATACTGGGGATTGCTTCGCTTTTAGCATGCACGTGTGACTTAAGTTACAAAAACTTCCTTGGCTTTTTAATGACTTGCAGTGTATGTATTATATAAAGGATCTATACAGCATTATTGATTGTCTATGAATTTGCATTTTAAAGGTGCCTAAATGTGCCAGACAGTCACTCTTATAAATATCATTGAACTCTGCCTTCCTGGAGATTTGTCTAGGTGTCTGACTATTTCTGTAGGTTTTTTTTTAATTATTATTTTTTAAATTTTTAAAAAAATAAAGGTTCTGTTTTGATGTGCTTGATTTTAGTTGGATATTGTGAAGGAATGAGAGAGATGATAGTGGTTTTTTTTCCGTTTCCATCAATCAGTGTTGTATGTGTTGGCTAATTTCACAAAAATTAAGTGTTCTTAAAAGACGTACACATTGTACAGACTTAGGAAATGGTGGTTTGGTGGAGGAAGAAGAGAAAAAAATGATGTTGTACACACAACGGCAGGGTTGGTGCAAGGTCTGCGTTTTTTTTAGCCTGCCCTGTGACCTGTCAGACTGTGTACGTTGGGCAGCCAATTTGCACACTCATTAAGTCGCACCATCCTTTGTGCACGTTTCCTTCTGGGGAACCCATAGTTCAGGGACAGAGGTGAAGGCTGAGGATACTGGAGGTGAAGCTCAGGTTATTGCGGTTGGATGATGATTACTTGTAGGTGTTACATGACACATCGTTAAAATAATCAGGCCTGACTGGTGCCTCTGATCACGGGGAAGCTGGTTTTTGCGTCTCGTGTTCCTTTGCTGCTGAAACACGTTAATAGCCTGGCTGAAAGTCTTGTGCAAGACTACGCAGCTGTGTTTTAAGGATAGTGTTGGAAATGCATAAATTCTTTCTGTGGTTCAGACAGAATAAATCAATTCTGATTTTTTAGTTTTACAGGGCTTAAAATTTGTATATGAAGTCTAAATTAAAAAAAGAAAGGACTTCATTAATGCTGTTCCACAAACTGATGGTATCCTGAGTCTGGTGGACTGATTTTTCATAATTCCATTTTCATGTTGGAGAGTCAAAATACAGCTGTGTGAATTCTGTAGTTAACGTTAGAAAGTATTTTTTATGTCTATTTCTTTATTTTTACGGAGTAGGCTTTTTTAATACTTGAGACATAAAATACAGTGGGTTTGGAGTTCAAATAATTAAGTGTTTATTCTTAGAGCAACTAGTGTATTACTTCAAGAGTGTTTGCATTTGATTTGAAGAGTGTTCTCTTCCTTGCACTTCCTCTACATAAATGTCTAAAAACCACACTTCCTTCTACTCTTATTTCTATTCACATGAAAACGGTGTTTGAGGAGATGTAGTAGCCTGTGTCTCGTGGTTTTTCCACCTATGCTAAATATAATTTCATAGCAGGTTTTTTTTTTTAATTAATTAAATAGAATTTTTCATATATATGAACATTTTATGTCTGTCTGTTTCAAGATGGTAATGGCCAAAGTGTTTCAGTGAGAGTTAAATCGGAGCTTGTTTTAAACTGTAGGGGAAATGGGGTCAGTACTGTTGGAGGGTAAATCTGTGTTCAGATTACATTGAGCTGATGAACAGGAGAAGGAGAAATATTCCAGTCTGGGCAAGGTGCATACAAGACAATCAGCTGTTTAGGGAATTGTTGTGTTTGTATATTCAAGGATTTTGGAGGACAGGTTTGTGGTCAAGTCTTTTTCTGTGGTGTCTGTCCCCGTTTGTAAGTAACGAGGGTGTGGGGATGCCTTCAGAAGCCTTCAAACGCTGCCAGGCCAGCATTAAAGCATAATTGAATTTTGCGTTTCAAGTTTTAAACAGTTGTGTGCAGAAGCGAGGAAAGGAGTTATTTTACTTAAAATTAAATCAGAGTCTTTCTGATTTTCAGTTTTCCCAGAGGTGGTAATAGGACTCCGGGCAGGGCTGGATCAGTCTTCAGGTGTGGAAAGGAAATCTTTCCCCCCCCCGCCGTGCTTGAGTTACCTTATTCAAGAGGCTTTACCTTCCCACATTCTTAGTACCAAACTAATTGTGTTTGGGGACAGAAATACTTTTTCTGGAAATCAGGCTGGCAGGTGTTTAATTTCTTCTCCTTCCTCTGTGCGTGCAGGGCACAGATGTCACACAAGGACAATCAGGGTATATTTCATCAACTCAATTTCTCACTTGCAGGAGTAATGTATTTGTCTTGTCTGAATGTAGCATGCAGAAGTTTGGTTGTCTGAGGACCGAAGTGTTGTGATCTATCTAAATTTCATCCAGACGCGCACATATATGCTTACCCTCATAATTATAATATCCAGTGATACACAGCCTATGTAGTTTTAGTTGTGAAGTACAACTCGTGCGCAGATGAAGTAAATACAGCAATAGATATAAATCTCTTAAGCTATCTCCACTTGTACTACTAATTCCTTAGGCTTGATGCTATGACATTTTTTACTTTCTTAAAATTTTGTCATACAATTACATGTGTGTTACTCTGTCATTTAAATAACAGAAGTCTACTCTTGTATGTAGGAGAGGCTTGGGATTTTCGTACGGGTTTTTGCAAATCACTGGAAAAGCAGCAACAGACATTTAAAATATTTAAACAACCTTTAATGCCTGTCTTATGGTATTTGAATGCTTGAAAATTTTCTGACTACTTATTTCTTGATATTTTAACATATCTGATTTTTTTTTTTTTAGAATTAAATCTGTTCTTTTCAGCTTTTTTTTTTTTATGTTCTCTCCGTTATCTTTTTTCTATCTCTGCTGTTTATGTTTTTAATGATGAAATATGTAGAATTCTTTTTGTTTCATCTTTCCCCTCCCTCCCCCGTTGATCCTTTTCTTTCCTCCAACTGCGATTCATTCGTTTCTTCTGCTGCAGTGTATTTTCTGCAGACAGCATTGCAGTGGAGGGAGATCAAGAGCTAGAACTTGCGGATGTGAATAGAAGGAAATCAGAAAGTTCTAAAAACTCTGGACATTCTTGGGCCATCTGCCCTGTCACGGGGCATGATTTGTTTTAAATTTCCTTTTGCTCTTAGCTGTTGAGGGTTTGGGTATCTAGAAAAGTACTTCTTATGGGAGACTGGGAAAGATGGGATTTATTAGTTGACTGTATTAGAAGATGATAATGTAAAAATGTTAGCAAAGCTGGACTCTGTCCTATTTCTAGAGCTGTGGTGGTTTGAGCTCTGCTGAATTTGAGAGAGAAGAAAGTGGAGTTAAATGGCGGAAGGGCTGTAAAGGCTGTTACAGGCAAACAGCTCAGCCCTTGGTATGGACTGAGGTAATTAGTACTGAAATCATCTGTTTAATGCTTACATAGGCCGAATAAAGACTGCATCTGCAGACTGTACTACTGCTTAAAGTTTCTTTTTAGTACTTAAAATGTCATATTGTAAGAAAAAAGTGGTGAGAGGAAAACGCTAGTTTTAGTTTTTGAAATGTGGGTTTTGTTTAACACTTTCCAGGTATTTCAGAATTTTTGCAAATTAACTTGCGAGGAATGGTTATGCCCTATCCTGAATGAAATGCTTAACTCTTGATAGTGTTGGAATTTTTCTTGGTGAATAAATAAATATTTAACATTAGGTAAATATTTTGAACCTGTGTATTTACCTGCAGAGAGCAAATCTGCTTGAGAAAGTGCCTTTATCTAGTTGTTACTTTAAATGTCGGTGTCAAGTGTATTGCTTTACGTGATAGAGTTTTTATGGTATATTGGATATATGGTGGACAATGGTTACAATAGGTCTTTTATTCTCTTCCCTAGAGAAATGCGTGTACAGGGTGATATTGTGATTTTACAGTTTTGTCATTTTTTTTTTTTTTTAGATGCATGATACACGGTATATGTGTAAATGAGAAGTGAAAGCCAAGTGCCTTCAATCTGGAATGGAAAATGGTGCAGTCGGTGATAGCTCTTAGTAACTGTGAAACTTTATTCCGCAGTTGTACTGATACTTTTTTTTAAGGAAAGGTGGTGCTGTACAGGGGAAGGTTGTCTTAGTTAAATGTAAGTTCCATTGAAGGGTGGAGTTGTTAATGACAGTCTTTATCCCAGAGAGTTGTGTAGCCCTTCTAAGTATCCTAAGGCCAGGTCGTTGGGTGCCTTGAAAATAACAGATTTGAAGAGTGACTCAGTGCTTTATGGAAAGGCAGGGTAGGAAGTTGCAGCAGATCTGATGTGTTCCTAAGCCACTGTTAGTCAAAGGAGATGCTGGAGCATTCTTCGCCCTGAGGTAGGTATGGCTGCATTGCTGTGGTCTGCCTGGAGAAGTCATGGATAAATGAAACCTGGGTCATAATCCACAGGCATCCGGTGGAGTCTTCTCTCCCTGGTTCCAGACGTTTTTTGGGCGGTCTTCCCCTTCTCATAAAGGGTAATAGGCAGGAAAAACAGCATGACTTCAGAAATAAAGGGAGGGGCAGCATTGGAAGTGGATTGTGTTTTTTCTCTCCTGTGAAATCATGGTCTTACAGTGGCGTGGGGAGTGTGTTTCTTCTGTTCCCTGGACCACAGCTAACCCTCTGGGTCAGGAGGTGAGGTGAGGCAGCACGGGCAGCGTGAGATGGAGGGGAGGCAGCCTCGTGTCTGCAGCAGCACACACTTGTGGCATTGTCTCACACAGCAGTGCTCCACTCGCGTTGCAAATGTGCTGTACTGTCTTACTGAAGCTGAAAATCTATAATAATTTATAAGCACCAAGGCATTTTGTTTTACGAAACTTGTGTCAGTCCATCTCAAAAAGAGAAGAGTCAAACTAAGAAATTATGGAGAAGGTTGACAAGAGTAATGGGAGGTATAGAGCTGGTTTTGGCCATTCCCACTTTGGATCAGTGAGCTGAAGCAGAATTGCAGTCCTTCATTCTTGCAGTGAATAACACCTCAAACTAAATTTTACAGCTACCAACACTAAGGTCCTGATACAGACCACCCTGAGGTGTCCTAGGATGCGTAGGCTCCTTTTATAGCTGGAGAGCTGAGGCATAATGTCAGTGAGATGTTCATTTCTGGCTGTCTGGCTCTATAGGTGTCTCAGGTAATGTACAGACCTTCTGCTACATCTGTTAGCATCTTCATGGAGATTAATAGTTTGCCAAGGAAGTATCTACTGGATGTCCTGATGGCCTCTTCTTCCATGCTTCTGCTTGCTGCCAATGTCTGCTGCTAATCCTTGAGCAGTGTATTTATTATAAGAATTTGGGGCTTCATCACGGTGTCCTTCCAGCTTACTTGAGTGAAGGTGTCCTAGTGGGAACCATGAACTGCTGCAGGCTGGTAGATTTCATAATCTTCCTCTCTTGCCAACCTCAACTTTAATAATACTTTTCTGAAGTGTGTGGAACTGAAAGTGAGAGCAAGGTGGTGTCCAGAAGTATCTATAATATTTTTTCCATATAATCACACCATTGGTGGTGGAGAGCCTGCTTAATAGTCTGCTTTTGCCTGTTTTCAGCTGTATGCAATATTTAGCTTAGTTGATATTTATAAAACAATTTGAAAGTGAGGAACATTATTTGTTTTGAGGGGCTTTTGTGTTGTTTTTTTTTTTTTTTTTTCCTGGGCATGTGTCAAGCTCCGTTGCCTGTAAACATAGAGCTCATTCAGTTATCATGTGCATCGTTTCTTTGCGCTGGTTGGTGTGCTGTTGTTCCTGGTTCTTTTCTATTTTTCACTTGGGAGTTGAACAGTAATCAGAAGAGAAAGGAGAAATTCATATTAGTCTAAAGCTTGTTGTAGAAGCTACAGAAATAAGTTTTAGACTTTGATATTAATGTATAAGATACCAATCTTTTCCTGTTGTACTCAATGACACTTCAGTACGAGGAAGCAAGGCTTCACCCTGTAACGTCTGTGTTCTTAAAAGAAAAAAATTGTTATTTTTTTCCAAGTGTTCATGACCTTCATACAGTAGGCTAGAAATAGCTGAGGAGGTGGCAACTAGTGATCTGTCACTTAGACTACGTTAAGACTTTTCTTCAACAGAAAGATTATCTGGATTGCATTATTGCCTAATCCATTATGGTTTAAGCAGCCTTGACACTTAAGTAATGTGTAAATCTGTTTTCAGAAGTCTGTTCATGCATATATTTCCTTAATCCTTAGTTCAAGATTAATTTTGGAAACAGATTTTGGCCGAACTTCCCTGTGGTTACTTTTAGCAGAATCATCAGCCCATCTCTGAATCTAAACCATCTACTTGCTCTTCAGTATGAGCGGACAGTGTTTCAGAACAGCTCCCTCCCCCATGTTTTTAAACAGAGGAACCGAATCTTTGAGAGGTGTTGCCAGTTCCGATTTGACAGGGCATCTTTCGTTGTTCTCACCAGCAGCAGGAAGCACGCTCTGTTTGGAACTTCTCTTACTCTAAGCATTGACGGAAAACTCATGCCAGTTTTGAGACTTCCTGGGAGATCGGTGCAGAAAAAGATGATAATGCAATTAAAAAGAAAAAAACAATAAAATCTGTCTCATGGTGCACCCAAAGTGTAATTTCATGGAGTCATAGGAGCACGTGGGTTGGAGGGACCTTGGGAGGCCACGTAGTCCCAGCCGCCTGCTCCAAGCACGGCCAGTTGGATGAGGTTGCTTGGGGCCATTTCCAGTTGAGTTTTGAGGATCTGCGGTGGTGGAGAGTCCACAATCGCTTTGTGCAACCTGATGCCAACGTTCAGCCACCTTCAAGTGAAAATTTTTCTTCCTTAGGTGTAATTTGACTTCTCATATTTGAGCTTGTCTGTTGCCTCTTGTCTTACCCCTGTGCATCTCTTGAGTGGAGCCTGATTCTCTACACTTCCCATTAGATTTTTGCAGAATTTCTGTGGACAGAAAAGACTTTGAGGACCTTCAGTGTTTGAGTCATTAAGTAACTGTTCTTTATAAAATGTAGGACATATATTAAACTGACAAAAAAGAACATTTTTTTTTAGATCCAGCCTATTTTCTGCTTTATGCAGTTTTTTAGGGATAACATACCATTTGTATAAAATTTGTTAGGAACGTGTTGTTCTTCCAGCAGATGGTGAAAATTTTTGGAGGACTTGCAGTTGGTCAATTGGAGTCAAAAGCCTTTAGAAATACGTCATCACTTCATAGACACTGTGTATTTGGATTACTTCAGTGATGTTCTGACCTTATTTATGTGATAGTTCAATTGTCTGAAAGACAAACCTCAGTGTAAATTTATCATGTCTTAAAAGTTCTGATATCTGGCAGACAATGTTTCTGGCTGTTATGGCCAACGGTAACAAGGTAATAAAATTCCCCCTATACTTCCCGTTTAGGATTGCTTGATGTATTTCCTGGTATAAATATTGTAACAGCTGGAAGGAGTTCAAAGGAAAACTTTGTGGTATTGTTCATAAACCCAGCAAATCTAAGAGGCTTTGATTTACTACTTAAATGGGCATGTCTCCTTTTACTTTTTTATTTTTCTTTACAATGTGCAAAAAAGAGCCTAACTGAATTAAAGTTTGTCCCCCTCCCCTTTTTTTTCTTCCCTCCTCCCTCAGATTGCAGCTATTCTCAGGAAACGAAAACTTGACTATTATTTGCACAAACTGGTACCTGAGATCTTGCAATCAACTTCCTTTCTGACAGCAAATGGGACCTTGTATATTGCTTGCTTTTGCATTCTAAGGTTGGTATACTGTCCTAAAAATGAAATGTAACAGAAAAGTTATTTTTATGCAACTTAATTTACATAATAACTTGTCTATTTTTTTTTTAATAGCCTTGTATGTAATAGGTAGGAGTAAGAAAAGCAACAGCTGTGCAATCATCTTGATTTCTGGTCTTATCACTTGAATATGAACTTTTTTTTCTCTTGTTTTTGTAATCTTTAAAATCAGTAAATAAGTCAATGTATTCACTTTTCTTCCTTTTCTCTGTTTTACTGATTCAAAATACATTGTTGCAGGAAATTCAAATACATTCTAGAGGGGAACTGAGAAGGCCTAATCTTTCTCTCCTAGAAAGAACTGATGTAATTTGGTGTTGGTTTCTATTTTCCTGATGCAGGGGCTGTGATGACTTTCATTTATCCTAAGCTTTATCCAGCCATCCAAGTTTGTACTTTCCATATTAGTGGACATAAATGAAGGAAATCCCAGCACAGCTTCTGGGGTTGTGTGAGATACAGACTTGCTCTGAAAAATGAGTACAAATGCCACTTCTGTATTCTGAGTCGTTTCCAGTGTGTATTTCAGGTAACTGTCAGGATCGTTAAAAGTTAAACTCTGCTGTTTATGAACATGATGGTGTCCTAGATCGAAATGCATTTATTGTAAGAGATGTTAGACATAGACATCTAAAGCCTACAGTAGCTATGAATTTCTGGAAGTTATCTGACAGTGCGCTCAACAGCCCCTCTAAAAGCTGATCAAACCCATTATGCCCTACTTCTAGAGCTGTTAATAAGCCCCTAAACTTTGCTTCGAAGCTGAGGGAGAAGGCAAGAAGAGGAGGAGCTGGCTGAGGAGTCATGGAACACTTTTTAAGTAAATAACTTGTGAAGTTCAAAGTGAATCCTTAAGTAACAAGCTCTAAAGAATATGCATTTTTCTAGCAATCTGAGTTTATTGACTTACCTTTACACCTCTGAGCTGTCTGGTGGTCTTCCTTATCCTGCCATGTGCTTGCCTGTAAATGAGCAGTGCCTTACTTGAGTGCTGTGGTTAGATGTTACTCGCTAAATTCAGCTGGTGTGGATTGACTGTTTTCAGCTGTTCCTCTAACAGAGGTTACGAGCCATAGCAGATCTACGGCTGTGCTTGTGCTAGGCAATGAAGCAGGTAACAGATTAGTGTCTGACTCTGAAGCCAATTGCTATGGCATTGCTTTTGCTTACGTGGAGCACAGTTACCTAAAGCTGTTTTGACCTGCCAAACAAAGCGCACGGCTGGACTGCGTAATGGGAATGCTACTGAGTCCATGCACTTTCCATGCAAAGGGCAATTCTAACAACTTAATGTGACAAGGGGTACATGTAAATGCTTATTACCCTGCTGTTCGTATAGCTGTGCGCTAACCAACAAACGTTTTAAGAGGTGTACACATGTTTTCTGTTGCAAAGAGGTGCCCGTGAAGAGTTGTGGCCTCCAGCAGGACCTCTGCTGGTAGGGTCTCTGCAGACTGCCCACTGCCTGCAATTGCAAGACTTGCAAGTAAAAGAATGTCAGCCTGGTGGCTGGGGTGTCAATTGGGGCTGGTGAACTGAAATCATAAATAGAGGCAAAATAAGGAAGTATTTAGGAAGCCTTATGAATATGAAAGTCCAATTATAAGGAGTATTTGGCAGTTTTTTAGACAGGAATAAAATTCAGAGCCTCAGCACTTAGTAAATGGGTTATGGTTAGGAACAGCAAGAGCTATTAAATGACATTTCAAACAAACAACAGATAATATGATTGTCAGAGAAGTCCAGCCTTCGAAATTTACTGGTGTTCTTTGAAGGAAAAATATATATCTGGTGATGATACGTTTGGCGCATTATACATGAATCCCCAAATGATTTTGATGAGATTGCTTGTTCAGGGACTCCTCGAGAAGAAAGATAAGTTGTATTCCAGGAATTAGTAAATGATTAGCAAGTAGTTAAAATATGTGAAACCAAACAAGGGATAAATGATCAGTTTTCATAATAGGAAGAGGTTGCCAGTAACGTTCCTGCTGTGTCCTTTGTTCCGGATATACCTAAAGAATCTAGAAAAAGAGGTGAAGAATAATGTGAGAGATTATATGATATTATTTAGGATACAGAAATCTAAAACTGACTCTCATCCATTTCAGAAAGATCTGTTGATGAAAATCACTTATGAAATTTGACAGAGAAAAGTGAAAAGTAATGCATCAGGAGGAAAAAAGCAGTCCTATGCTTACACAGGGACGGGCTTTAAACTAGCGACTGTTAATCAGGAGGGTGTCTGGGACTTGTCATGGGCAGGTCCTTTGAAGAAGTCAGTTCAGTACTTGAATATGGTCAAGGAGCCGAGTAAGTATTATTTGGAAAGAAAATGAGAACAAGCCAGAAGGCTGTATAAATACATGACATCTTTACGAGTTGAGTACTTTTTATTTTTTTTTTTAAGAGCTTTTCCGAAGATTATAATGTTGACAAGTCCTTCACTTGGAATGTACTTAATATCAATGTTGTCTTGCAGCTTGAGCTGAATAAGCTTCCTTCTCTTCTCTGGGTGGGTGATGGAGGATGAAAATATGATACTTCACTCCGTTTTTTTTTTTTTTTTCCCTCNTGAACTTGTATGATTCCTTGAATTTTTTACTGTGTGACACAGTGTACTTCCATCAGAAGCCCTTGAGAGCAAAAGTGATTGTATGTCGTTTTCCAGCCCAGAATGCGGTTTGGTATCGTGTGTTTTCATCCATCAAAGAAATATTGGTACCTCTCTGGCGTTCTGTGTTACTGTGGCCCGAGTATTTCTGAACTCTGTTTGCAGCCATGCAAAGAGTTTTTTTTGAGACTGTGGAGACCTGGATGCTTTAGATCTGATTCTAGACAGTGGTGATAAATGGGATGTGGTAGGTAGATTGGTATAATAGGATGCATGATGCAGTTTTTTGTATCTTTTTTGTCTGGAAGGCCTATTATAGTGGGCTCGGCAGTAACTCAAGCAAAATTGCGCAGCAGTTGTCTGATCTTACCCTCCTGGAGTTATAGACCAAAGCAACAGATTAAAGGGTTTGTAGCTGGACGTGTTAACCCCATACTTACCTGCACAGTTCCTGATTTGAGAAGAGCCGCCTGTTTCCTTCTTTTCTAGCATCAAGGAGGAGCTGCACTGGCAGACATATAGGGTGTCCTGAATAAAGTGACCACTTCTGTTCATACCTCTACCCAGGTCCCAGCAAATCTTCAGTCACTGTGTATACTGAAAATATGTCTTAGTCATGCAGTAAGTTAAAAGACCTAAATATTAAATGTAATTGGCAGTGAGAGGTCTAGCTTGTGCTAATATGTCTGTTTGATGCCCACTTAGTATTTACTTCCTTTCACCTAGGGAAAACCAGCAAAATTGAAACTACTGCAAATATTTTCAAGGGTCACAGAATCATAGAATAGTTTGGGTTGGAAGGGACCTTTAGAGGCCATCTAGTCCAACCCCCTGCAGTGAGCAGGGACATCTCCAACTAGCTCAGGTTGCTCAGAGCCCCGTCCAACCTGACCTGGAATGTTTCCAGGGATGGAGCATCTCCCACCTCTCTGGGCAACCTGGGCCAGTGTTTCACCACCCTCAGTGTAAAACATTTCCTCCTAATATCTAAATCTCCCCTTTCAGTTTAAGACTGTTATCCCTTGTCCTGTCACTACATTCCCTGATCCAGAGTCCCTCCCCAGCTTTCCTTAGTGCCCCTCTAAGTACTGGAAGGCCGCTGTAAGGTCTCCCCGGAGCCTTCTCTTCTCCAGGCTGAACCCCCCCAGCTCTCTCAGCCTGTCCCCACAGCAGAGGGGCTACAGCCCTCCCAGCATCTTCGTGGCCCCCGCTGGACCCGCTCCAACAGGTCCATGTCCTCCGTATGTTGGGGACCCCAGAGCTGGACGCAGTACTCCAGGTGGGCTCTTACCAGGACAGAATAGAGGGATGTAGGCAAGAACTTGAGGCAAGAAAGTGCGTTTAAACATAGTTCTAGAAGGAATTACCAAGCTAAGTTGTCTGGCTTTATTTTTTCTTCCCTCTCTTTTTTT
>VXBH01007181.1:18487-39285 GCA_013400035.1 Rynchops niger
TTTTTTCTTTCCCTCTAGTGAGTGAGGCAGTGTGTGCAGGCTGCTCTGTTGTCAGAGCAGGGGGGGCGATGAGCTCTGTTATGGATGCGTGACAGGCCAGCTGGGGTTGTAATCTCTTCTGCTGGTGAGATCCAGAAGACTACATCTGTCTGGGCTTCAGAGGGAAGTGCTGAGCTCCAGTGTTGACGAGCATCACATCTGTTAAATGGAAGGTGTGATTTTTAGGTTTTCGGTTTTGTTGAATGCAAAACCTCATGAAGACACGGTTCCCTTAGTCTAGCAACTAGAATAGTGAAGTTTTTCCACGTACAGCTTTATGTTACCTTGCTTAATGAGATTCAACCTTATGTATCAACCAGCCTCTGAGTTTTAGATGCAGTTGTACGTTGAGGCGTTAGATGCATAATGAACTCATATTTCTCATTCCAGTTTTGAACCATAGACCATGTGAAAATAACCACGCAAATAATAACAAAAGCTTGTTTTCATTTACTTTAGCAGAAGTTTAAATGTTTCACTTACTGCTTGGGCATTTTAATTTCCACTAGGTTTTATTCTGTAAAATATGTTACTGTTGTTTCCAAATTCTTATCAAACCGAAGACGCAACCATTCGTACAGGGATTCTAAACCGTGCCAAAGGAACAAATTCTTGTTTCTTTCCCACAGAAAAGACGTTTGTTCTGTTACTTAACAGGTGTGTCTGGTAAGATGTGTTCATACTTATTAAGATGTTTAAAATGGCTTCTCTGAAACTTCATACAGTAATTGCTTTCCAAGAGAGTCCTAATAATGAACTTTAGCTCCTGCAGCATTTGGCATTGTCATCCTGAGAAATTATCCTTTTGCAGCCGTGGGAATGAGCAGCGTGTGTAATTGCCATTACATCACTTGCTGCTGATACACTGGCTCTATTTTCACTTTGGAACACAAGCTGGCATTGCTCGCTGGTAATGCTATTTTTGCAGGAGAGGTATGAAATGAGGCTAATCACGCCTTTTACAGCAAGAATGAAAGCAGGCTAATCAGATGGTATTGATTAATTATCTTTGTTCTCTCTCCTGTGTTGTCAACATGAAATTTTATCTAAGAAAATTTCCTATTCTACCCTGTATGTGTTTGCCGTTTTTTTCAGTTGTGTTTTGTTCCCCGTGTTTTGGAAGGGTAGACTCCATTGTAACGCTCTGTTTTCCTGAACTGATAGTGCTTATCAGCTGAGCAACATTGGTGTAACTGAAGTGTGTTTGTTATCACGCTACCAAATTTCATGACTGCCTGGCTAGCGTTTGCTTCTGTGATCAACCTGAATTAGCTGGAAGGTGCCGGTGTCCTGAACACACCAAATGTCGTTGGTGCCATTGTGTCTGGTGTACATTTTGGCTTTCCTCCTTTAACGGTGACCAAGAAATATTTTCTTAGATGTTGTCATTTGTGTAACTATTTTTTTTTTTTAACTCTTATTGCTGGAGGAATTTGCACAGTTGAAATTGTGTGGACTCTTCAAGTGAAATCCAGATCTTGTTGCAAAAAAAATAGAGCTTTCCCACCTTAATGGAACTGGGATGTCCCTGTTGCTTCCAGCTCTGTAATGTACAGATTGATTCCTTGGCTTACTGTGAGTGAGTGGTTTGCTGGTTTTAGCGTCAGCAGCCTGTCTGTCTTTGGAATGTGATGTATATTATATGTATATATATTATAATAATTTGATTTGATTTCTGGCTCACCTGATTGCATCCCTACATTCCACAAGGCACATCTTCAAGGTGTATTTGGACAGGTAGCAGTTCTTTAAGAAGATTATTCTGTGATTAATATCTGCATTTTTTCAGCAACATCTCTTGAAAGCACTGTTTTCTTCGAAGCGAAGTAATCCTTTAAATGAAATGTATATATTAATGAAGTATTTCAGGTGTTTAATGTTTATGAAGCACTTTGGGATATCCTCTGAGAACTATCCAACTGTAAATGTATGATGATTAGTATTTATTTGCAAGTATTGATTAATGTAAAGGGGCAAAATTAATCTTAATAAAGTGTATCTAATTGTATTATCAAGGTCAAATATGGTGTTGTACGTGAACGGTTCAGTTGCTTTGCATGTAATATGTGTACAAATTACGTTTTCAGGAGGATACTTGGAAAATTCTACTTTTGGTCTCCTGGCTTTGGTGCTGCTTTACCTGCTTCTTATATGGCTATTCTCATCGAAAGGAAAAGCAGGTACGGTTTGTGTCTATGGATTTTCAGTTTTGTATAATAATATTTTTATTTTGGTCATTTGATGATTGACATTTGACAATTCAGTGGTTTTGTTTCAGAATGCTGGAAATGTACTTAATTTGGAATAGTGTCTTTTGCAACCTTAGATTTAAATCTAGAAAGCTACAGTGAAAAAAACACTTACAAACACTCGGTTTCTTGTTTGTGGTTCGTTTTTCTTGTTTAATATGTAATTGGGTTGCTTAGGATTGCCTGATGAGGTTTGGTTGCTTAGGATTTCCCGATGAAGCAGTGGGTTTCTTTGTTTTCTGGGTTTTTGTTTTTGTCTTGTTTTGTTTTCTTTTTTTTTTTTTTTAAAAGTATAATTTAAAAAATGTTTGCGATTATCATGCCCCTTCTCTGTGACTAATGAAAGTTGCTGATGACTTGTGTTGCCCATGTGACATCAGTTAAGATAGAGGAGTAATAGGATGTTGTGGAAAAAACTGACTGAAGGAGCTGAGGTAATCCAAAATGGACGAAGCATAATGACACAGAAAGCAAAGCCTTTCACTTAAGGGAAAGGTGCTGAAGTTCAGCTATCAACGGAAAATCCGTTATGGAAGCGTGAAGAGAGGAGCAGAGAGCTCCGAGTGATCCAAGGGTAGCTGAAAGCTGCCGATTGTGTTTTTGTGGCCATGAAAGGTGGTAGGTGAAATCCTGGGTTGTAGGGTTTTTGTGTTTTGAAATTCATATTATAATGGTGGCTTGCATCAGCAGTGAAAGTTACAATGCTTAATTACTTCAATATGGAATGAGATGCTTTAATCATCTCGTTAGTAGGTTTTATTCAAAGTAGAGAAGGTGACAAAAGGGTAATGGATTACTCTTTAAAAGGTGGTGAGGAGGGTTGAGTACCAGAGGTGACGTGAACACATTTTTGGTTACTATGAATATCTGAAACTTCTTTAAGCAGTCATTGAAATAGAACTGCAAATACGTCCTGTTGTTGACTGACTGTCAGGCCCAATTCCTAAACTTCAGTCATGGAGTCAACAAAGCCCAAGCCAAGATTTAGGTAGGATTGTCAAAGTTCTGTCCTTTTAAAAGAATACGTTATCCATTGTTTTTGAAGACTGAGGATGTGTAAGAAGTGCTCTCACCTTTCCGGAACTTCTAAATTACTTTAATGTAACTATAGAGAAAATAATTGTAATAAAGTTACTGAATAAATTAATTATCTTTTAAATGTCCTTTCCAGCTGACTGATTTTCATCTTGCTACAATTACTTCCTAAGAGGGTGTGTAAATTCAGTAGAACTTTTTCGAGTTCGTTAGGCTCCAGCACTGCCATTGGCATCAGCATTTTCGTTTTTTGGTGAGAGCAAAAGCATTTTCTCCCTTTGAGTGACAGCACTAGCTTAGCTTTTCCTGCAGACCTGCTACAATGTGAGGATTTTGTGTGTCAGATTTCTAGTATTTCCAGATAGCATTAGAGGTGAAGAAATGGGGCTGTGATTTTCTTGTAGCTTTCAGAGTATTTGTGAGTGAAGAGTTAAAACTGCTTGTGAGCCCAGACCCGTACAAGGTTTTTGGTTAACAGTGGAACAGCTCTGAAAAACTTGCAAACCTAAGCTTGTTAAATGTAGCAAAGAGAGTAAGGCAAACAAATTTTATGTCAAATGGAGATTTCTGAAAGTCTTAGTGGCAATGTATGAAAGCTTCGACATGTTAACAGGTTCCTATTTAACATCTGAAATTTGAAAGAAAGAAAAGTTGAAATAGAGGTGTGTGAAAATGGTGAAAGTAGGTGGTTGGTACAGCACGTATGCAATGAATAATGCTGAAATACTTAATTCCTGGAAGGTTGTTCTCTTTTCTGTCAGAATCCAAAACGTGTGACCTGAGGTATTTTGCCTAAAAAGTTCATATTAGATCACATCAGGTAAATGTAAAAAGGCAATGTTGGTATTGCAGTATGACGCACACAGCTGAAAATGTGGGGTTATTGTTACTAATGAAAAAAAGACTGTTAAATATCATCAAAAGGTAATTGAAAGTTTAGGGTTTTTTTTTAAAATAGAAAGTTGTTTGGTATGTTATCAGATGCTAACTGTGTTTAATGTGTGAAATGCTGCTGCTGACAGACTTAGTGAAACACGACTTTCTGATTTCACATCTGTTTGTTACAGGCAAAATCAAATTTTAATAGACTTGTAGTCTTGACATTTGACACGGAGACACAGTGGCATTTTCAGTCGTATCCCAAGTCGCTTACAACAAATCGTATTGAAAAATCAGGGAGGTGGGAAAAAGCCCTGACTGGAGTTTATAACCATGTCTCTAGCCGTTTATATTGCTACTAGCAGCTGGCAGCAACATCAAATTTAATCGCTTAATCTCTTCCCGAGTGGATACCCTATTTTAAGTACCTCGCTGGCATTTGCTTGCACAGCATCCCTGTCAGTCCTGAACTTGGGAACAGCAGGCTTGTAAATCAGATTTGCTTCTGGGCGTTGCTGTTTGTGTGCCAGCCTTGTACGTTTTATAATTCGCATGGAAGAATGGGAAAAAGAGATGGATAGCTTGTTCTAGGCGCAATATAATCCTGAGGAGGAGAATGTTTTCTAATGTGTTACAGAAGTAGCTTGATTGCAGTTTGTATCTGTGGCATATGTAATTGCCAATTCGCATGGCATTGGCAGCGAGGAGGGGAGGTGACATTGCATACAAAGTTCCTCAGGAAATGATCTGCATTATGTTATGCCACTACAATTCTATAAAGATATAAATTGCACGTTAATATGTCCATGTGTGTTGTGTTTGGTGGTTATAAAATACGGTTATCCTGTCTATGGAAACTAGTTTATTAGGATCTGAGGAAAGGACCAAGGAATAAAAGTGCTTGTAAACTTCTTGTGTATATATCGATAGATGTCCTGTGAGAGTCGCGTTATTATGAGTAAGTAATGTTTTAATAAGAAGTATTTCTCAGATAATACATAAACATGGAGAGTACCTGTTTGTAATGTGCAGATTCGTATTCTGTGCCTTTAGTCCCTTACTCCTGTAGGAGTAACGCAGAATTTTTGCCTTTTTCTGGTGCGCTCAAGCAGTGTGGGTTGCCTCGTAGGGTGAGGGGGAAGCACCCTTCCTGGCCAGTGCAGCGTTTGTGAGTGACTGACATCTGTCAGCCACAGGGCTGGGACGTGTTTGATGCTCTGAGAAGTGCTAAGAGGGCACAGAGTTAAATTGCAGCTGATTTTGACTGTACGTTATCTCATATGGTGCATACTTTTTAATAGCTGTTAGTGTTTGTCCTTACATGTTGTTATTTTTTACTTTTAGCTCTGCCAGAGGTGTTAGAAAAGGAGAAGTGAAACAAAAAACATTCTAGGGGTTACTAGTGTGCTGTGTATTTTTTACATGCAAAGAAAATGTTTTTGCAAATAAGGAAGGTACTCCCTGTTCCTGGAGAAAGGTACACAATTCATTAGAATGTTCACTTTTCTAATTCTTCTTCATTTAGTTAGACGTGACTTCAACATTTTCATTACTCTTTATGTATATATTTAGAATAACTGTGGCTGTCGTAAGTAAGCTTCTAACAGGTGCACTTGCACAAGTGTATTTAGAAGAACATAATTTTCTCTACAGTTTCACCTTTTTTACATCTATTAAAGAAATTGTGCAATTCTTCTGTCACAGAATTTATTTTTGTAGTGTTAGAGATTAAAAGTTTTGTTAATGTCTCCTCAAAAATAGAGGTGTGACTCGGTTACATTAATTTCATTGAGCTTCCTTAGGAAATCATTACCTGCATTTATTGACCTTTGTATAGGATTGTTTTACCATGTACTCTGTGTTTACTCCCATTGGTATTGTTTCAAATTGTTGATAAGGAGCAATTTTATTTGCTTGTAATTTTGAAAAGTTAATATTTTGCTTACTTCTTTTGGCTTCTGTTTTTAAATTCAAAGTTACGGTGTCCTGTCAATTTTTTTTTTTTTTTTTTCCCCAACCTGTTAAATGTTATCGACAAGAATTGAGCGTGTAGTAGAGGTTTGTGGCTTCGACTGAAAGACACAGTACTACCTTGTTCTGGAGACTTCACCGAGACTGCTAGAAGGCGAGGAAGTAACTGAATATACTTGTTAAAACTGTTGTGAATGAAGCTGTAGAAATGTGATTTGAGGCTTGGCCGAAGCCAGCCTATTACTGGAAATCTGATTAGATCAGTTGCACCTTACTGATTTCTAAGACAAAGGAGTCTGATAGCGCAGTGAAGAGCCTGCGTTTTAGAGCTCTGTGATTACTCTCAAGGAAAAGAATGATGTTCTCTTAAGTGTTTTGTAAATGTGCTCATGCTTCAAACCTATTTAAGTTGCTTTTTGCCAAGAGCTAAATGGCAAACTTCAGTTTGTTGGACTCTTGTTCAAAAAATAACGTATTAGTGAGTTTCAAGAACTATAGCTAAAGCTTTAAGAAGGGACGCAATTACAGTTTTAATGAAATTAATTGTCTTACTTCCTGGCTAATGTTTTTCCCCTGCTGCCCTTTGTAAGTAATGAAACCAGAGCAAGTTTAACTACAGCCACCTAAAAGTTCTGTGGCAGTTCTGAAGGGACCCTTCTGGGATTGCCCCCTGCTCCCCCCTTAGGCTCCATCAGTGTTTACATACTGGCTGTTAACATTATAGCGGCGCCTGTCTCGTCGCTACAGTTACGACTGTGTCACTGATGGTATTATAAAACTTGAGATTTAGGGCTTTTATAATTTGGTTGTAAAATCTTGCTCTGCGACTATTGGCAACGTGTTTTCAGTTGAAAACTGTGTGTTTTTCATCAAAAAAAAAATTCAGTATACCGGACTCTCAGAGAAATACTTAAAGCACGTGCATTTAAAAAGTGATATAGTGCAACAGTGCACATTATAGAGAACATCTACGTATTTGCTTAGAAAGGTGGCAGAAACGTTTGTGTAAGAATGATGTGGAATTTTTAGACTGTATGTTTGTCCTCCTGATGAAACATTAAGTTACTGTTAGGGTTATTTGCTTGCCATAAATGCTATTAATCTAATTACATTATAGAGGAAGAATATGGCAGCACAGTATTGGTAAAAAGTATATGCTGTAAATAAATACGGCATTTTTGTGAGTTTGTCCATTGAAATACAGATTTGTTGGTATATATTTCTGCATAGTAGTATAGTATATTTGGAAGTAGTATAGTATATTTGGACTTGAGGTGACAATTTCCTCTCTCAAAATGTTGGAGTTTGACACTGTATTTTAGGGAAACCTATAATGGTTTCCCTAAACCATATGGGGGGGGTGGGTGATCAAAACAAGTAAACAAACTCTTTTAACACAGCAAGTATTTTTGCATGCCTTAGTCTTACTTGCTACAGGTGAGAAATTGGGAGAGCAAGCTACATTGAGGGATGAATTCTTGTGCTGTAGTGAAAAAACCTCTCAAGTCTGGGTCACTCACGTGAATATTTCGTGGTGGTAATGAGAGCTACCAGGGAAACAGATTATTTTGGTTTTACTCCTCTAGAGTGATTGTCACTGGGGAAATACGGAGCCGAGCTGTAGGAGCTAACGGGAACACTTATGTTTCTAAACCAAAATACATTAAAATCCATTGCACTTCAGCAACTGCCTTGGTGAGAGCCAACGTTTGAGAGATCTGTGTTTTCATAGTAACCGCACGTAAACACGTGAACATTTGAGGGCTGCTACTGCTCTAGCGGTCAGAGGGAGGGAAAACTGACCGTTCGAGGGAGTGCAGGAGTCCATCGGGAAGATGCTGTGATTGTGGGAACGGTGCGAATGGCAGGTAGCTCAGGGCAGGCAGCTCTCAGGACAATAGCCTGGTGAAAGTAGCATCTCTTGCTGACTTTGGATCTTAGTGGGAGCTGTGAGCTCTTGCCCAGAACAGGGCTAAAATATTTCTAATGAATGATTTACAGTAATTTGTCTTTCTGAGAAATGGGATAACCTGGCTTATGCTATGTTCAGCCTGACACACTCAGTCTCCAGTTTGGGGAAAAAAAACCCCAATAGCCTGGTATTTTACACTAGAAAGATTGATGATTTCTGTAGAGTACATCCCTGACAATCATAACGTTGTTGATAAATTGTTGATCATTAGGAAGCTGAGGAAGTACGGGCTAGATGAGGTGACAGAGAGGTGGATTGAGAGCTGGCTGTGTGACAGGACTCAGAGGGTCGTGATCAGCGGCACAGAGTCTAGTTGGAGGCCAGTAACCAGCGGTGTCCCCCAGGGGTCAATACTTGGTCCAATTTTGTTCAATATATTCATTAATGACCTGGATGAGGGGACAGAGTGTATCCTCAGCAAATTTGCTGATGATACCAAACTGGGAGGGGTGGCTGACACTCCAGAGGACCGTGCCGCCATCCAGCGTGACCTGGACAGGCTGGAGAGCTGGGCAGAGAAGAACCTCATGAGGTTCAACAAAAGCAAGTGCAAGGTCCTGCACCTGGGGAGGAAGAATGCTAAGCACCAGTATAGGTTAGGGGTGGACCTGCTGGGAAGTAGTTCTGAGGAGAAGGATCTGGGGGTCCTGGTAGACAGTAAATTATCCATGAGCCAGCAATGTGCCCTTGTTGCCAAAAAGGCCAATGGAATCCTGGGCTGCACAGGGAAGAGTGTGGCCAGCAGGTCGAAGGAGGTCATTCTCCCCCTCTACTCTGCACTGGTGAGGCCACAACTGGAATACTGTGTCCAGTTTTGGGCTCCCCAGTTCAAGAGGGACAGGGAACTGCTGGAGCGAGTCCAGCGAAGGGCTACCGAGGATGATGGAGGGACTGGAGCATCTCCCTGATGAGGAAAGGCTGAAGGAGCTGGGACTCTTTAGCCTGGAGAAGAGAAGGCTGAGGGGAGACCTGATGAATGTTTACAAGTCTCTAAAGGGTGGGCTGAAGGAGGATGGAGCCAGGCTCTTTTCAGTGGTTCCCAGTGACAGGACGAGGGGCAATGGGCACAAGTTGGAACACGGGAAGTTCCGTTCAAATACACGGAAGAACTTCTTTAGGGTGAGGGTGACAGAGCCCTGGCACAGGCTGCCCAGGGAGGGTGTGGGGTCCCTTCTCTGGAGACTTTCAAGCCCCGCCTGGATGCATTCCTGAGTGATGTGCTCTGGGCAATCCTGCTTTAGCAGGGGAGTGGGACTGGATGATCTCTAGAGGTCCCTTCCAACTCTGAAGATTCTGTGATATTTTCAGAGATTTCTATTCTTCACTTACTGTTATAGGATTACTTGTTAATTCTAGAAAAAGTTCCTGAAGTTGATTTAACTCTGTTCAGTTAAATCAATATTAATGAAGTCGGTTTTTAAGAACCACCTTTTATGAGCGCAGGAGCAGGCAATTCCACTAAGTCGTGAGTTAAGCAAGCGGGGCGGAAGAGCAGCTTGGCTGAACGGGGAACTCCTTGTGGAGCTCAACAGGAAGAAGGAATTGTATCATCTCTGGAAGCGAGGTGGGGCTTCGCAGGAAGATCAGGGCTGTGGTTTGCATGTGTAGGGAGAAGATGTGAAAGGCCGAAAGCTCAATTAGAGTTGAAACTGGCCAGTGTTGTATCTGACAACAGGAAGGGCTTTTGAAAGTATGTCAATTGCAAATGGAGATCTAATGATAACATTGGACCTGTATTTGTTGAAGATGCTCCCCTGACTAATTAGGGATGAAGAAAAAGCTGAGGTGTTTAAGGCTTGTTTTGCTTCAGTCTTGAATAATACTGATAGACCTTGGTCTGCCTGGTCCCCTGAGTCAGAGGAGCACGAGTGTGGGGACAGTGAATTTCCATTTGGGGACACTGAAATTGTAAGGGATCAGCTGAATGTTCATAAGTCCACGGGGCCTGATGGGATTCACCCCTGTACTGAAGGAGCCAGCAGGTACTACAGCAGGACCCCTCTTGATCATCTACCAAAGGTCTTGGGGATCTGGGGAGGTCCCTGCTGACTGGAGGATAGCCAGTGCTATTCCAATTTACAAGAACAGCAGGAGGGAAGACCCAGGGAACTACAGAGCTATTAGTCTAACCCCAGTTCCTGGAAAAATTATGGAGAAGCTTATACTGGGTACTGCTGAAAAGCTTTTAAAGAACAATGCCGTCATTGGGCACAGTCAGCATGGGTTCACAAAAAGGAAATCCTGATTAACTAATTTGATATCCTTCTATGACAAGGTCACCTGCCTGGTGGATGAAGGAAAGGCTTTCATTTCAGTTGTCATTTAAGGAAAGGGATGTCCTCTGTGGGCCATAAAAAGGCGCTGTCGCTGTGTTAGTAACAAGATGTAAACTATGTGCTCCATTTGTAAAAGTAGCTGCAGAGATAAATTTGCTTACCTAAGAGGTAAGTATAATCCTTGTACTTCTGCATGCCTTTTCAAAAAAGTGGTTACTGACACCACTTTGACTTTTCTAACCATCTGAAATGTGTGTTTCTATTTCATACCAGTCATCTCTTCCCAGCCAGTTGAGTAAATCGCCATTACGTGTCTCAGTTACGAAGGCAGTCTAGATAACTGTCTTAAGGTAGATTTCATCCACTTCAGATAGCAAAAGTCTGGGAGGATGAATCCTATAGTTGTGAACAGAGCAAGAAGAATCCTTGGGGATCAGTGACTCCAGTCCCATGCATTTGTAGTCAATCAGACCGGGTTATAAACTAATGGGGCTTCTGAAAACCTGTAACCACGGCTGCCGAAGTGTTCAGCAACCAAGTCTCAGGAATTTTCAGCCTGCAGCATTCGAGTGCTGGGAAAATTTGGTCCAGCTTGCTTGTGTGGTCCTTGAAGCCTTGCACAGGATGGTAGAGCAGGAGAGCAGCTACAGCTCTATAGTCGTCAGTCCATTTTCTGGGATCACGTTGGGAGACAGAGTAAGAATACTGGAAGATCTCATGTAACAAATACACCTGTGATTCTGGAGCTGCTGGAGAATGTGTTGCAGATGTCTGGGTGGATCTGTAAAGACTGGGTTTATTTTGTCTTAGTGTTGTTACAGTCGGGGCTGAGCTGGATCATGGAGGTCTATGTGATTGCATTTGCGCAGCGGTCTCCTTTTCCCCGAGTCTCAGGAGGGTTTGCCAGCTTAGGCACAGCACCAGCCGTGAGGTAACTTCAGGAATAATAACGTAAAGACATCACAGGCAGCACCCGTTAAGCTCTGGACAACCTCTCTCAGTTCACGTGGGGCCAGCCCGGACGGACAAAGGGCAGTGCTGAGGTCAAGCTACAAGCTCTGATGGATCCCAGGTGACTCTGTGTCAGCTCTTCCTGCACTGCTGCACGAGTAATTGAGACTTGATTATAGTTAGAGTTTAACTTTTCTTTTTTTTTTATTATTCTAAGGACCCCTTTTGGCAAATCTGTTTTTGAAATCTTCACTCTGTAGGCTGGAAACTAAGTAAAAAGTGATTTAGTCATCTGAGTGTAATTTTGTATTCTGTTTTTCATCGTTAACCCAAGAAACCCCGCCAAAAAAACCATAGAAAACTTAGTCCTGTTGAAATGCCTACAGATAAAATGTTAAAATTCAGACTGCTGCTGAACATTGGACTATTCTGCAAGTCTGACTTGGATTCAAACGGCAGAAACAGTGGATTAATTACTCTGTTCTGTCTGCTCAGCTGTAGCATCCAGGAGAACACTCATTTGGACTTCCTTGGCTTAAGCAAACACTTAATCCATCTTCTGTGTCTGAATGCTTGTGTGAAACATGCAGCTCCTGGGGGGGAATAATAAATATTCCGCCAGTATAGCATAAACTTCAGAGGCTGCCTAGGTGAGCTGGCGGTAGTGCTGGCTGATGTGGCAATGAGAAGCTTGACATTTTCCTGGCGAGATAGCACCTGGGCCTACCGTGCCCCTGGTACAATGGCTGAAAGTCTTGTTCTGTGATACGTCCCTCAGGTCTGCCCGTACCAGGTCTGCCTGTAGGTACTGTTTTTAGATGGTACAGATGAGAGGAGCTTAAATCTATTTCCGTATGAGCCACACCTATAAACCCTCTGTAAACGGAGTGACTCTTTCCTGTAGCCTCATTACTCCCAAGGAATTAACGTTGTTGTTAGCTCCTGCAGCAGGAAAAGTGTGGAGGGAGAAACTTAGGATGGTAACTGTTTGCTATATTTAACCGTGCAAGGGTTTTCTGTGGTGAAGGTTACAGTAGTGTACGGTGGTTAAACATCTTGCTTCCCCTTCCTGCCCTCTCCCCTCCACATTCCAGGACAGAAAATGACACATTTTTATTTCCTTTAGTAAGTCCTATGGATTGCACAGTGGTTTTTGTAATCAGATGACCTCTACTCCAGATTGAAACTTTTTGATAAAGTAAGTGTGTGCTGTTAAAGCCTTCTCTTAAAGATGGTCTGTTTTAACAGCAGGAACAACAGAGTCCATGGCATTAAAGGCAAGCATAAAACAGGTCTCGTGAATTTGGGCTGCTACCTGTCATTGCAATCCAGGCTTCTGCAGCTTTAGTGGAAGGAATTTGTATGTGCTCCATCTTGCTTCGTCAGTGATAAGTTTTTCCTTTTAGGCTCTTCTTCAGTGTCTGTTATTCATTCCTCGTGAGCAATGAAGTGAGGAATCAGCAAAAATGTTCTAATGTCAACCGTTGGCATATTGTATCTTCAAGCTTAAAGTTAGAAAATAATACGTTCAAACTGGACTTGACAATAGCTTCTTTCTGTCTTTCATGGAATCACAGAATGGTTGGGGGTGGAAGGGACCTTAAAGCCTACCCAGTGCCACCCCCTGCCCTGGGCAGGGACACCTCCCACCAGCCCAGGCTGCTCCAAGCCCCGTCCAGCCTGGCCTTGAACCCCTCCAGGGATGGGGCAGCCACAGCTTCTCTGGGCACCCTGGGCCAGGGGCTCACCCCCCTCACAGCAAAGAAACTGAGAGGTGAAACGCCACATTAATGTCTGTCTGTAGTGTCTGGCACAGCTCACTGAATACTGATGTCCTGCCAGAGATTGACTTCTCGGGCAAGAGGCACGTGTTGAAATGACTCTCAGTCAAACTTTTAGGATGGCTTGACCACCTTTTCAGAGGTTCACGTTGGCTTCCCGCATTGCTGTTCCTTAGGACCATGCTCTTAACAGTGCTAATCCGTCTTCTGCATGACTAATTTATAGATCCTAACTGGATTTGAAGCCTGTTTTTAATATGACTCAATATGCTGTCATTGGGGTTCTAAAGGGGAAAAAAAATGCGAGTGGCACTGGGTATTGCCAGGTCTAACTCCATCCTCTCCTTCTCTTGGAATAGTTGATCTGCTGTTCTGAATGTAAGGGCATTTAGGAGTTAGTCGCACCGTGTGAAAAACTGCTGTAGTCTTCTGTTGAAGTTGGATTGATTTGTCACATTAGCTTTTTTTTTTGCATATTGCTTCAGGTATTTTGTTAACAGTGTAATCCAATCACAAATGTAGTCTTTAAAACATTGTAAGTCTAAAGAGAAAGTTAGCTCTAAATGTGCAAACAAAACAATAGCTACTAGTTTGACAGACTGGAAGAAGAGCGTTAGGCTGCTTAAGTCTTTTGAAATAGATGAAAAAACTGATGATTTGAGCTGCTTATCAAAAAACTTGTATTGTGGAATGGACCGTCTCAAACTGGGTACAGAATGTGACTTGGGGAGGGGAAGGCAGCTATTTCAAGGGGCTTCTCGGGAAGCCGCTGGAGCCGCTTCTCACCAAGGTGTGGTGGGTTTGGGATGTGCAGGCAGGGTATGGGCGAATGGCTCTTAACCTGCGAAGGGCTGGAGGGTGGGGGAGAACAGGTCAAACTTCCACTGCTTTTGGGACAACCCCAAGCTGTCTGCTAGAGTAGTAGCCTGATATGAAAATTTTCTTCTCCTTCTTCCTGTTCTCACTCCCGTGATTTACTGCGTGTATGTCCAAGGCCAGTGAATATTGCACATCTCCGGCACTCTGAGTCTTCTGTGCCCTCTCTTCCTCCTCTTCCTAACTTTTATTAGCAGTTCTATCCATTATCTCCTCTTCTTTGCTATGAAACAGTAGCAATTGCCAGCAAAATATGTAAAGCCGTGACCCGCCGCTGCTAAGGATCCCCAAGGTAGTTTTGCTCAAAAAGAGAGTATTTCTGTTGTGCCCGACGTGCTCCTTCCAGACGGAGCGGCCAAGCAGCACATGTTGTATCCCGGCTGAGAACAGAACTGGGTGTTTTCTTTTTGATTGACTGAGCTGATTAAACACAAGTCTGTGTTACTATCAACAGTCCAAAGAAATTGTTATTTGGGGCCTTACTTAGCACTAGATAGGCCTTCTGTACCAAGAATGTTAATAATTTAAAAAATTGCTGGAAATCCTTCGTTTCTTTTCCTGCTGTTTGATTAATTTGTTATTCTTCTGTTATCTACTAGTCAATCCTTTTATGAAATTAATAAGCTTTTTGGAATGTGATTTTTATCTCTTTATGGAATCTTGTGAAGTTAAATCACACTTTAATTAAGGTTTTTCCCCTCTGTAGGTCAGCTTTTGTTTTGACTCTGACTCTGTAGACACTATAGAGAAACTGGGAGAGGAGGAAGAAGGAGGGCATGTTGAAAGAAAACCTGTAAAAAATAGAGTATAAAACAGTTAAAAAAATTAAACTATAGATGTTATCTTGTGTTGCACTAGCTGACAATTCTGCAAGAATTATTGGTA
Source organism: Rynchops niger (assembly GCA_013400035.1). Classification (NCBI taxonomy): domain Eukaryota; kingdom Metazoa; phylum Chordata; class Aves; order Charadriiformes; family Laridae; genus Rynchops; species Rynchops niger. The sequence continues at coordinate 33,402 of VXBH01007181.1, forward strand.
CTAATTTAATGGGAAAGTATTGCTGTAGATATATTTTCTTTTTGGCTTCTCTCCCTTTCCAGTTTTCTCATACCCTTTCTTTGGCGTGTGTTCAAATCGTAGAACATGTTGAGTTTATTTTCTTTCCTTTTAAGAACAACAGCTTCTGAGTATTTGCAAGAAACTATTATACTGAATGTATAATTTGCTCAAAGCAAGTATTACTGCTTTGCAGTTTTGAGCAACTTCAACTTCCCCAACCTGTGAACTCTCCATTTCCTACTTCAGACAATGCAAAATTTTGAAATAGAATTTTTTTTTTTTTTTAAAAACCATTGGGTCATGAGTCCTTAAACTGTATATTTTTGACATGAAGTTGTGTGCCTGAATATTATCTTCGTGTGAAAGACTTGCTACTGGTATTTACTAAGCTCAATAAATAATCGTTTTCCTTTTTGAAAATTTATTGCTTAGGTCTGTTTTCTTAATTTTCAACATTATTTTGAAAGCTTATCTGTTCCTGCTGATTTTAAATGAACTTTTGCACCAGGATTTCGCTGCTGGCCTCCAGCTGTCAGTAGGAAATTGGTGGGTGTGAGAGATTAACGATACCCTAAACATAATCTGTAGTATGTGTGTTATTACAGGGATGCAATCGCAACTCCAGATCTGTAGTTGGTTAGTTTGTGGTGTCAAGCTGCTGTAGAGCAGAAAAAAAAAATCCCCTCTTGATATTGACCTTTTTACTTTTCAGGGGAAACCTGTGATTTGTGTGTGTTTGATTTAATTCTGCAGGTTATAAAGTGGTGTGTTTTACAGTGGGGGGGGAGGGAAGCTGGGGGTAGGAATTCTTCCTGTTTTTGCAGACCACAAATCCTGTCTGGGGAGCCATTACAAACTATTATGTTAGCTTCTTAGTTTATGTTCAGAAATTAAAGGCAGAGTTAACTCTTTCTTTCTGTCTTTTTTTTTTTTTAAAAAAAAAAGGACAAGTGTTCTCAAAATTTACTGTAACGAGTCAGTACAGCGTAAGTTATGTGCTCTTTGTTTTTCACATTCCACCCCATATATACCTTTGAATCCACTGATTCCTTTGAAAGTAGTTTTATTTGTGATTTCGCAGACTTGTACAAAATCCAAACAAAGGTTTATTGCTTAAAATAAGGTGGTAACTGTCAGAATATGCAGCGGGTTCAATTTGTGTAAAATTCAAACTTGAATTTGTAGGAAACTTATAAAAGGTGTATGTTTTCATAAATTCACTGTGCTAAAACCATGCGTAGTTCAGGTCTTTTCTTGTGACCTATATGACAAGATAAGTTTTAACGCGTTTCATTCTAGTACCTATTTATTCTCAGGTCAGGTGTGTTGCTTTGAAAGATTAAGAATTTTTGAAAAAGAAAATAGTAGGAACATGATGCTTTGGACTGAGGGTGAAGTTAGAAAGCTTCATCGCAAACCTAAACCAATTCTTGTCTAAGCAGTGAGGTGGGTGTTTTTATTTTGTGGTTTTCTGCCCCTCAACTATTAAAAGTTTGCTATAAAGAAACATGACCCGTCGGTGAGGCTGTTTAGTCGGAGAACATGTTCTCTTTATCACATGCCTGAAGGTTTTTAACATGCTGCTCTGTCCATCTTCAGGCTCCTTCTGGCCGTCCCTGCTCCTGGCGGCCACTGCAGGAGCTGTAGCAGGGCGCAGTGGGCACCTCTCCCTGCCGGGGGAATTCACCCGCTCTCTGTTAGGGCTCGCACCTAGAGCTGCTCTCACTGAGAGAGGGGCCAGTTTAGTCAATTCACGTGAATTCTGCACACAGTGGTATTCATCGTGCTGTACTTCCTTATTATTTCTGACTTGGACACTTACTTCCCCTTTAGTTTTGAGCAGGAAAAAAAAAAAGTGATCATAAAAACCTACAACTGGTTAAAAAATACAATTATAGTAGTTACAATATGCTTATCATAGAATCGCAGAATGGTTGGGGTTGGAAGGGACCTTAGAGGTCACCCAGTGGCACCCCCTGCCCTGGGCAGGGACACCTCCCACCAGCCCAGGCTGCTCCCAGCCCCGTCCAACCTGGCCTTGAACCCCTCCAGGGATGGGGCAGCCACAGCTTCTCTGGGCAACCTGGGCCAGGGGCTCACCCCCCTCATGGTGAAGAGCTTCTTCCTGACGTCCAGTCTGAATCGACCCATCTCTAGTTTTAATCCATTCCCTCTGGTCCTACCATTACCCGACATCCTAAAAAGTCCCTCCCCAGCTTTGTCTTAGCTAATTGCAGTGAACGCTTAAATTTCTGGATGTCTACTCAGAAAGGTTTGTGGTTTAACTGGAACAGGGCACTAGAGAAAACGATGCTTGACGCTTTGTATTGCCAAAAAAAGGTCTTGATGAGAAAACCGCAGGGACTGAAGTTTAGACATACAAGATGGACAGGGCAAGGCAAAACGTATGAAAGAGAGAAATGTTCAAAAGGAGGAATGCATATTGAGAGAGAAATAGCTTAAAAATGACAGGCGCCTGCTTCGCTTCTGGGGCTGTTGAAGAGATGTTTGCTTTCTGTTGGAAACTTTCTTTGAGTGCTGCTGTGGTCGCAATAATTAATTTATGGTAAAATTGCCATGAGCACAAGCATGTTCTGAGGATTCATCCCACTGTTCAGGCAAGGTGGTGTGGGTTTTTTTGTTTGGTTGGCTTTTTATTGNTTGGTTGGTTTTTTTTTCCCCCCCCCCTTTTTTTTTTTTTTTTTTTAGCTTAGCAACAACTCTGTATTTAAGGAAAACCATAAATATATTGAAGGAAAACCATAAATAAGAAGGGAGAACTGGCAGTGAGTTTCATAGGAAAAAACATGTTGGTTGTATTTTAAAAATTGTTATTTTGTATGATTTGCTATTACATGAAGCAAAAGCTCATGCTGCTTGTGAAAATGAAGCTACTCCTTGAATTTTGTAACGTGTCAAGCTAAGCAAGAAAACATTCCTCAGGAAACTGTTCCACAAACAATACGTTGGCATGCGGATTTGGAGAGCTGTCATTGCTTCTACGGGTATGAATAGGATTTTTAACTCATGTGTAAAAGGGGAATTGGACTTTGGCCTAAACCAAACAGATTTTACAGAATTTACAGCACTTACGTGAAAATATAAACATCTTGCTCCCAGGGAGATGCATTCAAAGTCTGAGAATCACTTAGTGATTTCTTTGATTTTAAAATACTATTGATTAAACAAAGAATAGGACATTTTTAGTCTGCTTTTTATCTCCTGTATTTTCATTTTTAAGTCCACGAAGGTGAGTTCTGAGAAATAGGGACGGTTTCAGTGGAGATCCACGAGTATGATTGAAATCTATGGGAATATTGTGGGAAATCTGAGGGAGGTCCGTGTCTGTTCAAGAAGTGGTGTGTGGGTGACTGGGTTGGAGACGGCAGTGTTGCAGTGGAGGTAAAGGTGTAACCAGTTTCAGTGACCAGCCAGGTTCTCGTCTACAGTGGAGTGCAAATTGTAAAGGTAAGCAGCATTTGAATAACGTATCAGTGGTGGTGGTGACCTCATTTGAAATACTTAAAGACAGATTTGATCTTTTTAAAGAAGTGGTTAATTCATTAAAGAAAAGTTTCTGTGTTATATCAGTTAGGAAGCCAGATATTTATCGCTGTAATCCCTCCTGATTTTATAATCAGAAATTATAATGTGGAAAAAATCATGTATGATACTTGCTTTCCACCTTTTTTTTTTTTTTTTTTTTTTTTTTTATTCTGTAAAACGGAGGAATTGTTTGGATGAGCACTGGGAAGTCGGCTAATGCAGCTTCCTGCTCGGGGCCGGACCAGCACGCAGTTGGGCTGCTCAGGGAATTGTCTGGTCAGCCTCGCAGAGCTCTGAGGACGGGGGTCCGGCGACCCCTCCGGGTGCCGCTTCCAATGCGTGGCTGTCTTCGCGGAGAAAATGCCGTTTCCTCGGGTCGAGTCAAAATCTCCCCGGCGCTGCTCGTGGTCCTCCTCGCCGGTTGATCGATGCCCATTTTGTACTGGGGGCCAACCCTGGGCGCAGTACTCTGTGTTGTGTATGAGTGCCGAGTCGGGGGGATTCATCATTTCCCTTGACCTCCTACCTACGCTTCTGGAAATCCAGCCCAGGACACCGCTAGGCTTCTTGCTATTTTTATCCTATAGCTTTTTGTTTTTTTTTAACAGTTATTTTAGACTCTTTCCTCTGGGCAGTGCAATCGCAAAAATATGTGGTTCTCTGTTGAGGTTTATAGGCCATAGTTTAAGAGCTATTGCTGTTAGAATTTGGCCTGAACATTACCAAGTTGTCCGAAAAACGAATTTTATCAAGTGAAACTTTTCTTGGAGGAAGGTATAAATGAACAGGAGAATTATCTTCTGGAAGCCTGTGCTCTGTTGTAATTTAAATATTAGAAGTAGAATCCATGACATTGGAATTGTTGGGACGCAGATGACGTGACCCGTGCTGAATAACTTACTCTGAGGCATTGCCTGCTCAGTTCTGTAGCAAGCACAGAAGAAAATTCACGTGAAAGTGTGAGCTGGGCCGGCGGGGGGAGGAAGAAACAAAATGAGAAGTATGCTAACCACTACTGCACTTGGTACTTCAATTAAAGGGTAGTTAAACAATGTGGTTGCTTCTGTGCAATCCTCCTTTTCAGGTAAAAGATCTCGTCTTGTTAAAACTGTTTCAGAACGGTTTTTCTCTGGTGCTTTGATTTAACACAAAGGACTGTGGGGATGGACCAGGCTGTGCCGTCCCACCGCCTGTCCCACAGGTGCAGCTCTCTTAGATGCTGACTTAAGTCCTCGTCCTTAGTCTGCCGCTCATGAATCTTGCCCCCAGCCTGTGTTCATCCTTCCTGAGTTACAGATCTCGTATGCCGTTAGAAAGAGGGCAGGGTGCGTGGGATACTGTCAGTTGAAGAAAAGGAGAGGGAGGCAGCGGGAAGGCAGAATGCAGGTCTTGATGAGAGCAGCCTCTGGAAGAAAACGGCACGAGACAGAGATGATGGAAGGGGCAGTAGGATTTGTGTGCATCCGCTTGGGCTTTCCCGTAGCCGGGTGTATTAGGTGAACCTCATGAGGTTCAACAAAAGCAAGTGCAAGGNTGGAGAAGAGAAGGCTGAGGGGAGACCTGATGAATGTTTACAAGTATCTAAAGGGTGGGCTGAAGGAGGATGGAGCCAGGCTCTTTTCAGTGGTTCCCAGTGACAGGACGAGGGGCAATGGGCACAAGTTGGAACACGGGAAGTTCCGTTCAAATACACGTAAGAACTTCTTTACGGTGAGGGTGACAGAGCCCTGGCACAGGCTGCCCAGGGAGGGTGTGGAGTCCCTTCTCTGGAGATTTTCAAGCCCCGCCTGGATGCATTCCTGAGTGATGTGCTCTGGGCCATCCTGCTTTAGCAGGGGAGTGGGACTGGATGATCTCTAGAGGTCCCTTCCAACTCTAAAGATTCCGTGATTCCGTATCTACCCGCTGATGTTGGTGCTCCTGAGATTAACATTCAACACTGGTTCACGGGCTTCAGGGGTAAAATGTTAGCCATTTATTAGTATCTTTAAACTTCCCCAAAGCAGGTGGTTAGACATCGCTAACAAACTATTTTTGTTGTTTAATTATTTCCTGCTCTTGTAATGCCATTTCCCAATTATATTCTTCTCTTATTTAGCAGCTGCAGTTTTAATACAGCCCTTGGGTCGTACCGGTGACCCTTTTTCTTGGCCTGCCTCCATCTTTCTGCCCTGTTTTCCATCAGCTGTCACTGCTACAAAATAGCACAACGTTTTCTGAACTTCCACCCACTTTTTAACAGCTGAGTTCAGGGTTGGGTTAGGGTGGCTGGGTCGCATTTGCACAGGGCCAGGAAGAATCCCCTTCTCCCCCCTCC
>VXBH01007181.1:41645-100609 GCA_013400035.1 Rynchops niger
TCATCTTGTCATAGAAGGAGATCAGGTTCGTCAGGCAGGACCTGCCTTTCATAAACCCACGCTGACTAGGCCTGATCCCCTGCTTGTCCGTTAGATGACTTGTAATGGCACTCAAGATGATCTGCTCTGTGACCTTTCCTGGTACCGAGGTCAGACTGACAGGTCTGTAGTTTCCTAGATTCTCCTTTCTGCCTTTTTTGTAGATGGGTGCTACATTTGCTACCCTCCAGTCCATCGGGACCTCCCCCGTTAGCCATGGCTTCAGGTAGGTAATGGAAAGTGGCTTGGCGAGCACGTCTGCCGACTCTCAGCACTCTTGGATGTAACCCATCCGGTCCCATAGACTTGTGCGCATCCAAGCGGTGTAGCGGGTCACTGATCACTTCCTCTTTAATTGTGATGACCTTGTTGAGCTTCCCCTCCCTGTCTCCCAGCTCATGAGGCTGGGTGTCCAGGGAACAGCCCGTTCCCCTGCTAAAGGCTGAGGCAAAGCAGGCGTTGAGTACCTCGGCCTTTTCCTCCTCCTTTGTGACCTTGTTTCCCTCTGCATCCAATGGGGGAGGGAGATTTGCCCTAATCCTCCTTTTGTTGTTAATGAATTTATAGAAACATTTTTTGTTATCCTTAACAGCTGTAGCTGGGTTGAGCTCTAGCTGCGCTTTGGCTCTCCTAATTTTCTCCCTGCATACCTTCGCTATGTCTTCATAGGCTTCATGAGAGACCTGCCCCCTCTTCCAGAGGTCACAGACTCTCCTTTTGTTCTTGAGGTCCAGCCAAGGGTCCCTATTTAGCCAGGCCGGTCTCCTTCCACGCCTGCTTGTTTTTCGGCACACGGGGACAGCCCGCTCCTGTGCCTTTAAGGCCTCCCTTTTGAAGTGTGTCCAGATGGTTGAAGCTGGGAACTATGCGGTAGGAGTTTCTCTGTCTCCTGCTACCTGTGATTTTGTTTTGCTCGCTTCTTAACTGTCGTGGTAGCAAGATATGTTCAGTTAATACACCGTTCTCTTAAGCACTCTACGAATGCCTGAAAACGTAGTGTCACGACAAAGTGGAATACGGGAGCCTGGCTTGGACCCTCTGTTTTTTGTGTAGTAGCAATATATAAAAAAAAATAATCCTGAATGATGTGAAGACAAAGATGAGATCAGGTTATAAACTCAGTTCCATATTGAGAAACTTGAACGGTTATGCACGTGGTGTCTTCTATGTTATTTTCAAGTCTTGTGTGTAATAGCAGTGGGGGCAATAAGAAGAATCCCAAATACTACAAGGCTGTAAAATCAAGAAGTTAAGAACAGCATTCCAGTAAAAAATACTGAAACGGGGGGTTCCAGCCATTGGCTGTACTCTCTAAGCTAAATGTTGCAGAAGAGGAGGAAGGGATGTGGGCAAAGCCAGTCTGCGGTGGTAAGGTTTTCCGCTTTGTCGAGGCCGAGGGTGACTTGTGAATGAGGTACAGAAAATGACTGGCTTTTTCATCTGCACCCTACAGTGACACCTAATACAGTCTGTCCTGGAGCAGCTCGCATCTGCGTAGCCAGGAGTTCCGTTTTGGTCTTGTGCTGCAGCAGCACAAGCGTGAGAAGAAAGTCAGAAAAAGTGTGAGAGCGTGAGCTCAAGTTTATCCTTTCCTATCTAAATAGCGGTGTGAGCACTGGGCTGAGACATAGAGACGGATCCGAAAATAGATGGGGGGTGGAAATAATTAGATAAAGGTTAGAAGAGAAAATGGTGGCTGCTGTGCCAGGGCAGTGTTGGGTTTGTGACCTGCAACTAAAAAAGACAGGGCGTGCAGGTTTGAGCCAAGATTGCTGCAGCATCAGTCCCAGTAGAAACCGTTTTTCGTGATAACGGAAGCAGAAGGGCCGGGGCACCTTGAGCTACACAGCACTCATCACAAACCCGAAGCTTACGCACGAGCATTCTTCTGTGAATTCACGCGTTAGCTTAGGCTTTGGCCACTCCTTGTGTGCTGCTGCTACCGGCCGGCGTGTAGGCTTCTATTTTGTGCGCAGCGCTGCGTAATTCAAGGCGCCTTGCCCCTTCACGAGGGCTTCGGGCCTCGTGCAGCAGCAGGTTGCTGTATATAACTTCCTTCCTGTAATTCCTCGCTTCTCTGGATATCACGCTATCAACGTGCTGGTTTTGGTTTTTTACTTATTTTTCTATAGGGTGATAGTGATTCATCAGTAGTCTGTTTTTTAAACTCTCTGATTTTAATTTAAGCATTAATTTCTTAAGGCTTAAAGTGTTTTTCTTCAGTGTGCAGAGAAGGTTTAATTCATTCACTGATTTTATCATTTCTGTTTACAGGAGAGGTCTCCTCACGATTTACATGGCCAATCAAGTAAGTAGTCCTTTATTTCAAAGATAAAGGTATGTACGAGCCATTGGAAACGTATCTTGTTTAAAACGGATGCTGAGGTTCAGGGCCTTTTTAGTGCTTCTGGGATTTTTCTTTTTCTTTAAAGATCGTGTCTCATTAGGTAAATAAAATTTAGCTTAAAAGCAAATTGTGACTATAGGTGTTTTGGAAGTAGCTGTAAAGCAAAGGCCGAAAGGTATTGCATTGTGCCGTGCTCAAAATTTCTTTTATTGTAGCCCCAGGAAACTGGGTAGTTTTATATATCCCCGCCATAGTGGCGTGGCATCTGGTACTTTTAATGTTCGTTATTTTGCAGATGACCAATTCAACACCATATACTTCAGTTTTGTAATTAATTGTTTCTCAAACCAATGTCAAATATGGCACATGCAAACATTTTTACCACGTGGTTGTATAGATTTAAATGTTTTTGCGTCATATTCCCTACATTCTCATTCAAATATGTAACAGTAGTGAATTTATCTAAATGACACTTTGAGCGTTAGCTTTTTCTAAATACGTAATAGTTCTGTTACATGATGGTACTCCCTTAGAACTGATTTTATTACGCCGAAAGGATTATCTGAGGTTTTCATACAGTTTAAGTTGTGTAAAGAGTCACAGAAGCTACGAAACGGGAAGCGCCCGACGAGTTGTGTTCCAGCCGCTGCAGCAGTTTGCTGGGGCTCCAGCGGGGCCGTGCGCGTGTAGAATTCTTGGATGATGGTGGAAGGATTCATGAGTGAAAGTGATGGGGCAAAGGCAACGTGTTGCAGAACAGACTAGGGTGATAAAATAGATACCTTCTCGTCCATCCTTGTAAGGTGACTGGTGGTGACTCTCGTAATGCTGAAGATTTGGGGAGGGGGGCTTTTGGAAGGAGGTGACGTACGTTTGCTAGCAGGTAAATGTCCTGGAAACGCCCTGTATGTGTTTGCCAGACCCGTTACAGACTTCTCTCTCTCCAGTTCTGGTGTTTTAACAATTCCTTCAGGCAGAAATTGTTTCTTGGGTTATTCTGTTTTCCTGTACTGCCTGTCATTACACACAGACTCATGAGTGCAGATCACAGACTTCAGAAGAGAAGAAATTAATTGTTGCCATTAATTTTATTACTGCCAAGTACCATTTTAACTTTTATAGCTGATTCACTCGGATGGCTCACACAGTATCCTTTAGGATTCCTTTTCTTTGTAAAATTTTTTTCCTAAATCTGAAAAGGTAAAAATCTCTTTCTTGAAGTTTAATTAGTTAGATGTTCACACCCTCAGTAACATGCGGGAACAAGGCTGGATTCCTGCACGGGTATGTTAACCTTGAAAGGTTTGACGTTTTCCTTGAATTCAAGAGAGTGTGGAAACTGTGTGGGAGCTCCTCGCTGAGGGAGCACGGGTTATGGAAATGGCGGTAAGCAGTGGGGCATGTCTTCCTTCACGTGGGGTGGACTCTTCGAGAGGGGTGAAGTAGGTGTGCTTAACCAGCAGCCCCTCCCAGTGTCCCGGTTCTGAGAAGGCTGTCGTCGCGTTGGCGGCTCGTAAGCTGCCGTGCCACAGGCTTCGCGTGCTGTTGGGCGGTGCGAGAAGGGGAAAGGCAACTGATGCACTTACCTGTTGTTGACACCGTTCCATGCACCGGCTGTTCTCTTCAGCGTAACGGTTTATTTTCGTCACAGATCTGTGGTGAGCTCAGGGCTGCTGGGGTTTGCTTCGTAAACTGCCCTTGATCGTGACATACCTCGTTAGCAAGCTGTGTAATCACTGTAAATGTTTCCTTATTTCTGTTGCTTGTCTTTGGTTTAGAACTTTATATTCTTTGATGAGATTCACTTAGAAATTTACTAAGCCTTTAAAGCATTTATTTCTGCCATCTCTAGCACACCCCGTTCTGAAAGCTGTCAGATCGTGGTCGTTACTGACGGCAGCTGGATTGCGAAACTGCACTGCGTTTCGTGCATTCTCTAAAACTTGTGTCAGGACCTATTAAGGTATTCATGGCACTGAACGTATTCTTTTCTTTTGTTTCTCGTTTTGCTAAACGCTGTTTAGCAGCCTGAGCAATAATAATTGAGGCTTTTTGTGTGATTCTTCATGTGTGCCGTCGCCCCGTTAGACAGACAGGAGGTAATTGTAATTAGGTTTATTGGTTATTACAAGCAATTATCATGACTGCAGAGAACTTTTATAGCCGTATTAGGGCGTCTAAATCAGACAATTTTTCTTCTCTTGTCCTGTTGGCGACGCATGACAGCTTGTCCTCGGAGATGAATGCGCTCAGTGAAGAGGGGAGAGGCGTGTTAAAGCTGCCGAGCACGGCTGCAGTTTCTGTTCTGGGAGTGAAATGCAGTGGGTCGAAGGACCGTTGTCCTGAAGGTGGCGTTTTTATTGATTTCTGATCTGGAGCTACTAGAAACACGTGAATAAGTGTCCCGGCTAATTTTAAGTAAGTCAGTGATTATAGATTTACGTGAAGCTGAACTCCCCGGTTGCATTTCCTTGCTGCTTACACAGTAAAATGACTGATTAAAAATAAGCATTTAGGTTACGTATACTCTATGGAAAAATCAAATAAAAATGCTTTCTTAGACTAGCTTTCTGCTAAATTGAAGCTATACAACGATGCACGTCGGGGCTTGGACTTTCTTTTTTTTTCTTTTAAGATAAGAACTACAAATAAGTTCTTATCTAGAAATAAGTAAGAAGGAGTGAAGGATCTGTAGTTTTAATTTTGATATGCGCAGTCTAAGAACTTCTGAGCTTCTCACTGGACGTCGGTCAAGGTTGTTAGAAGTCAGTTAATATGTTTGAGCCCTTTAATTGTTGAACACGTTGGTTTGGAAATTTTTGACTAGTTACAGTCTGAGAGCTGACGTTTCTGTAGTAGCCCGGAGCAGAGCAGCAGTAATCGGTGCTGTGGAGCACACAGGAGCGCGGAGCCTTTCAAGTTCTATTTTGGATTGCGCATCCTAAAGTCAAGAACTTTCTGAGATCGTAAGAGATGCAGTAGTAGTGAGCATATAAGATGATCCTTCATGCATAATTTAAGAGGAAAAGGAACCCCAAGATTCCAACAAAAGGTGGAAAGTGAAATGTAATCTCTTCAGTTATTTTTATCGGGAAAAGTAGGTGATATAAATGACTGCCCGTGAGTAAGACGTGTAGCTCTTACCTTTCAAAACAGTTATGGCATACCTCATTGGGAACGGCTCAGCAGGTGAGTCGTTGCTTTTAAGTTGAAGAAACCGTGTATTTGGATTGGGAATTACGTCTTTTGTGTTGCAGACAAAACAAAGGCTGCCTTCAATATGCAAGGTAGGAAGGGCCTAATCTGGAATAGGGCCAATTTGATATAAAACTTTTGAGGAAACAAAAGTTTAAGAAAAGCTAGTTGTCGTCATTGAAATGTTACACCAAAGAGGCAGTTATGCTACAGTATGCTGAACGACAAAATGCGTTGTTTTTGCCTTTATCAGGAAAAACATGAAGTTTGTTGACGTGCTGTGTTTGAGTTTCAAATGCGATGCTGTTGAGGGCTGGTAGGAAGAGGTGTAGGAATCTGACCCGGCCATAGAGACAGCGTTAGGGAGTGGAAAGGTACAAATTTGAAAAATTAGACAAGAAAGATAGGAATAAAAAGGAGGCAGAGAATTACAATCTGAAGATGAGAAATGAGGATTTATTGTGTCAAGAGCCATGAAGGGACTGGAGCTGGGCTGATGCAACGGGGAAGGGTTTGTGGGAGTGTTACAGGTCTGACGAGTGGAAGAAAGATGAGAAAACATCGAGTCTATTCTAGTTAAGGCAGTGAGCAGGTGATAAAGAAAATGGTATGTTTGTGGGGAAAGGAAAGGATGAGTTTTGTTGCAATTAATACGAAGAGAAATTTAGCAAGAGCCCAGAAAGAGAGACAGAGAAAGAGGATATTATTGAAGTCCTGGATACGGGAGCTGGAGAAGTTGTTGTCAGCAATTGCATCGGGGTAGAGTTTACGCAGGACTACGACGATCTGATGTTTGATTTATCACTATGCTGTGGTCGTCGGTGCATCTACCACTTATGAGGTATCGTACGTAGGTCCTCATACACAGAGGAAGAGATAGCGTTTCGGCGTAAGAAATATACAGCCCTGCTTGTCATCAGTAGTACGAAACCAAAGCATGGGAGGAAGGACGCATCTTCCCGGATGCGGCACAACCCGGGGCCCATACATTAAAGACCGGTCATAATGAAGAGAAACGCCGAGAGAACAATCAAGAGTGTAAGAAGAGTGCGGTAAAGGAAGACCTTCAAAATTTGGTACATCCAAAGTCGTGACGTTTTTTGGAAAACCTGCGAGAGCTGCTGTGACCGTGTTCACTTCAGCAGCCTGCTCGTGAAGCCGCGAGCCTGCTCACCTCCTTGCCCTTGCTTTCAGACACACCAGCTCTCCCCTCCCGCTATCTGCTATTTCAGATATACTTTTTCATTTATATTTCAGTTGAGAAATAGTTGAAGCTCCTAAGAAATGCTGTTCCTGTTAAACAAATAGTGAACCAAGCAAGTTGATCGAAGGCATTCCGGTGGGTGATGCTCTGCTCCTGTGTACGATGGAGAACCAGTAACATCGCTGAGCGCTTTTAAACTAGCCCAAGCAGTTTCACAGTTGCATTGTTTTTTCGGTTCATAAATAGACTAAATGCGGGTTCATTTTGACTGTGCCTTTGTTTGTTCCAACCAGTTGATGTGAAGGCTGTGTGTAAGTTGTACTCCTAAAGCGTGAAATATTTGGTTTAGGAGCATGCAACAATGCGGAAGCGCAGACTTAAAAAGAAATCCCTTGGGATCTAATGGAGAAATGAGTATCTAGTGCTGTTCGGTCAGCTTTAACTCCAGATACTTGTGTGGTTTTTTACAGGATGGAAGACATAGTGATTCAAAATATCACTAAATCTTCGTGCTTTCCAACATTTAAAACAAAAAATCATAGCCACAAGCCTAATTTAAGTTATATATGGCACACGCGGGCAGCGAAGTAGATACCACGCTTGACAGAGATATGGCACAATATAGAACGTGGTTTGAACGTTTGAGGCCAACAGCCCTTCAGCCTTCAGTATTACTTTCCATCTACGCTAAAGTTGTTATTGTTTCATGCTTTGTGGGGGTGATACGTGGAGGAGTGAAAAAGAGGAGGGAGACTTGCTGCGGCAACAGAAGAAAACGATGGAGGTGCCCTGTTAAGCTGTGCTTTCGCTGATCCCGCGCTTGTAAGTTTTTGTTAAAGGCAAACTGGTAATACCGTGAAGGAAGGTACTTGCACACAACAGGCGCTCTGACACTGGGTGTTCCTGAGGGTTTTTTCTCACCAGCTTATCAAGTGCTTTCTCTACAAAGATTGCCAACGTGTCCGGGTGGTTAAGGATGTTTCAAGAAATACCTCGTGCCAGTTGCAAATAAGCGTGGGAGGATAGTACGAATAATGCAGGTTGAAGGTGGGTTTTTTCAGGAGTAATGTGCTGTTTGATTATAAAATCATGTTTTTGTCATTTGCACAACTTGCAACTCTGAGAAATTACCACCTGGTGCTGTTACATGCTATAAAGCGTTGTGTACCATTTCAGAAATATCCTTTAAAATAAAAAAAAAAAGTTCATGATTGTCACTTCGTTGATAACTCTGTGAAAGAGTATGGATTGAACATGCTCCATTTGTTTTGTCAAACCATTCTACTTGGTTACACAGTTTGTTTATTGTAACACCAGAAAATGTTTTCTGTTTAAATGCTGAACTGACATTGTGTAAACAAGGCACCGCTGGCTCCTTTTCTTCTCTAGGGGGAACAATTCCCTGTAGTCAAAAGATGGAGGCAATCCAGAATGAAGAAGGGCTGATGGATTTATTTGTACCCAATGGGTATTTTAAAGTTTTTTAGAAGTGCTGGGTTCTAGTAAAATGAATTTGACCACTCTTACCTTTTGTTTTTAGAGTAAACTTTGGTGCTGTGCTTGCATGGGATTCTTAGCAGTAACGTTACACAAGAACTGCCGGCCTGGGGGAGCCTACCTGTTCTTTCAGCATGTCAGCTGAGATAGCAATACCTGGAATTTTTCCTAGTTTTCTAGCATTTCAGAAGTGATCTCTGTAACTGAAAGTGCGTCAAGTAAAGGCTTGAGACACCTGTCTCCTAAGGATGCTAGCTGTCCTTCTGGCACCATCGCTTCCTTGCTTTGTCACTGTTACCTACACCCCTCTTCTGGGGTGACAGTGGCTTTGGTTACAGCACCAGCTGGCGGGGACCATGTATTCTTATTCTCTAATGGTGTCAGGGTAGATGCCCCTTTCATGCCTTGCTTTGCAGCTTTTGAGCCTGTCAGTTGGAGCAAAACCATTGCTTGGTTCCTTCTTGCAGGCTAGCTTTGTTCTTCGAATAGTAACTCCTCTTGTTTTCTCTGTTTTATAAGCTGTTGTTCGAACAGCACAAGTACTTTGATATTTGGTTTAGATTTGGTCTTAGGAAAAATTTCTTCACCGAAAGGGTTGTCAAGCATTGGAGCAGGCTGCCCAGGGAAGCGGTTGAGTTGCCATCCCTGGAAGTATTTAAAAGACGGGCAGAGGTGGTGCCGAGGGACGTGGTTCAGCGGTGGATTTGGCAGTGTTGGGTTAAGGGCTGGACTTGATGATCTGAAGGGTCTTTACTAACCTAAATGATTCTGTGATACTCTGCTTCTGACTGCCTGGTTAACTTAGAGAAAAACGTTCCTGTTTGAAACTCTCGAGTTTTCCTCGCTGAAAACCATGCTGAGCTAGAACTCAGGATCTGAAAGTAATTCCTGCCTCATGGAGGTCGGAGCCTGACGTTGGCATGGTGTCCTGAAGTGATGCACTGACCGCCCTAGGGAGGCGTCCCGTCGCTTCCTGGGTGAGGGGAGAGCAAAAAGGAGAGAGTTTAGTGCTGTCTGGAAGGAAGTCTCCAGTAGTCATGGCAAAGTTTGTGCTGTCACACGGACAAACTGCCTCAGGTGGTGACTTGCTGCTGGCTGTAGTTGATAATTTTTGAACTTCTGTCAAAAGTTAAACTTTTGACTTTAGTGCTAACAAGAAACAAATCTTCTCTGGTGTCAACTTAGACATCAGTACCAACTCACTAGTGTTTTCTCTGAGGCTACGGTCCTAATATGCGCTTCCTCCTTAACATGTCTCAAGTCTGAAGCTCAGCTGAGAGTCCTGATTCCCCGCTTCTGAGAGCGGCATTTTTGCTGGTATTTTGGCCCGCATTGTACCCTGGGATTTCGTGAAGAGTTGTTTGCTTCTGCTTCTATCAGGTCATGCGATGTTCCTTGATAAGTCCTGCCCTTTGTTGTGGAATGGTATTTTTCTGCTATTTCGTCATCTGGATTTAGGAGGAGAGCCTCTTACGTGGCTTCTGCATCTTTGTCTGGATCTTAGTGGAAAAATGGGGTAGAAAACAAAGAAAACTCATCTTTTCCATTTCATAGAGGGCATACTCAGATGGAGCCTGGTTTACCAAACTCAGGAAAGAGAATCAAGGCGGCTGGATTTTTATCCTGTAGGATTTAAAGAGCGAATCTCAAAGAAGGAAGCTAATCACAGGTTAGTTTAGACTTGAAGACAGGGTGCTTGAGGGAGAAATGTCATTTGATTTTTTGATATCGTTTCAGTAGTCAATCTTTAATACACTATAATTAAATGTTGAAATGAAGTATAGCATTCTCAAGTACTAATAGCACTTTGTTTATTTTGCAAAATAAAGCCTCAAAAGATGAAGCTGTTTTTCAGAAACATCTCAAAAGAAGGAAAAAATCACAACGAAACGAGAATGCTTGCAGATTCAAAGATGCGCGCAACTAGAATGTACTCCTGACTCCTTCTGGTCTCTTCGTCCTTTGGTTTGCACTCTGACAGGTAGAATCAGTAACTGAGAACTGGCTTTTGTTAATTTTCAGCTCTTCTAATTGCTGTAATACCTAGGTATGCATATGCACGTGTTTGCAGAAATAATTAAAAACCCTTCAGCTTAGAAATACTAAGTAAACCCAGTTTTAAATAAGAACGTGGAAAAGAAAGCTCGTTTTTTCTTCTGAGAATACTTGTAGCTGTTCGTAACCTTGGTGTACGTAGGCTTTCGTCTCATCCCCTCAGCATCCCCAGGACACAGAGCAGCTCAAGTGGTGAAGGAAGCGTAAATGTAGGAGTAGCAAAAATGGTTTCTATTGAAATGTTAACGAATTTAAGGAGGAAATTTTTCTGAGCAGTTTGGAGGAAAATGGAAGTAACTCAAAAGAAATGGGTGCTTTTTAAAGCCTGGCAGTAACGTTCCGATCTATTCCACAGGCACCTAAGCACAAGAAACAATTTACCCTTTCACAGAATCCTCAAGTTTATTGTGGTAACTGCAGGGAAGTGCATTGTATGATCGACATTTCCAAACTCCTTGCTTAGAAATTAAATGCAGATGTTTTCAAATAATCAAAGACTTGGGCATGTTTTATTCTAGTCGATAAATGCTCAAGACACTTTCCAAAAATTTTATTTTGGAATTCAGAATTAGATGCCGTGAACGGGTAAGCTATATACTTTACACATATCATGTTCTGTGGGATAGGCAGTTTGGCAACTGAAACAGGCAATATTGAAATAAATTGCTACTTTTAAATATAAACATTCCATAAAACTCATATGAGGGAAATAAGCTGAAGTCCTACTTTCTTTTGAATAGAGCATAATGTAGACTAATTTGATTAACAGAATACTTTACCTAATCAAATTATGGATAATTCGTGGCACTCCGTGATGATCTTAAAAGGCTGGAACTTAAGGTCATTGTCGCTACCCCCACCCTAAGTCTTTAAAAGGCAGGTTTTAAAATTAGGAGTCATGTGAACATAAACATTGCTGATGTCTTCACTTTTAAGTCATACAGTAATAAAGTTAGATCCTGGCAGCTGGCGTTCTTGTGGATTGACATGGCTAATTGGCTTTGGCATCTTAGCCCCAGGAAACCTCATCCGTCACTGCAGAGCAGGGCGCTTGGCGAGAGTCAGAGAAAACATTTAATACTTTGTC
Source organism: Rynchops niger (assembly GCA_013400035.1). Lineage (NCBI taxonomy): Eukaryota > Metazoa > Chordata > Aves > Charadriiformes > Laridae > Rynchops > Rynchops niger. Next base: position 53,070 of record VXBH01007181.1, read on the forward strand.
TCTTGCTTTCTATGCAAAGCTGCTTTGCATTTTTGAACTCACCAGTGTATCTCGTTAGAAGCTCGATGTAATACTTATTTTTATACTCCTTTTACATGGTCTGTTGCAGTGAATAACTACTTGTTCGACTTTTTAGAATTAGCAAAAATGTCAATATTGCAAAGCGATTTTGAAGTTTACCTCTCAGATAAAGCTTATAGCTTAGGCGGAATTTCATATCACAAATATACTAAGTGCTAAAGACAGCTCACTGACTTTTATAAGTAACTCTTTGCTAGTTAGTAAACGAGTGATGCTTCTGGGTCTGAAGGGCTCTCAGACACCCATCTCTAGTGCCTTGCTGGTTGCGAGGGTTCCCGTGGGCAGTGTTTCGGTAGATGAAAAAAGGTGGATCAAGAGTGAATTTGAGACTTCCCAGCATTTGAAATCCCAGCAGAGTTTCAAGAAAGTTGAACGTTTTCCTGGTGGAAGGAAAGTGTTGCAGAAGCCTGATGGGGGAGGCTTGTGAGAGCAAGGGTCTTCCCACTTCACAACAGATTTTCACCTTGTCAGGCAGGCACGTTTTACTCCTCAAACCTTCAAGAAAAGCAGGTATTCTCCTCCTCTCTCAGCAGCAGTACCCTGTTTCTGCTGCCCTCTCCAGCTTCCGAGTTTGAGATTTGGGAAGAAGGGGAGATTGGTCCGCTTTGGGAGAAGTCGGGGGGGAAACGCAATCTGAGAGCTGAAGAAGTTTGAGGTGGGACCTTAAACAAAAGTAATTCTTTTTCTTTATGTGTAGAAATGGAAACTTCCTTGGAAGGGAAGGATTTTTTCAATTTCCAGCAGTATTTGCTATTTGCATCTTCATAGAATCATAGATTGGTTTGGGTCGGAAGGAACTTTAAGCCCCCCCAGTGGCACCCCCTGCCATGGGCAGGGACACCTCCCACCAGCCCAGGTTGCTCCAAGCCCCGTCCAACCTGGCCTTGAACCCCTCCAGGGATGGGGCAGCCACAGCTTCTCTGGGCAACCTGGGCCAGGGGCTCACCCCCCTCACAGCAAAGAGTTTCTTCCTGATATCTAAATCTCCCCTCCTTCAGTTTAAAACCATTACCCCTCATACTACCGCTGCACTCCCTGCTCCAGAGTCCCTCCCCATCCCTCCTGTAGGCCTCCTTCAGGGACTGGAAGGGGCTGGAAGGTCTCCCCGGAGCCGTCTCTTCTCCAGGCTGAACCCCCCCAGCTCTCTCAGCCTGTCCTCCCCCCTGCTTCAGAACAAGCTTATGGTCCGGGTGCTGCCGGCGGGAGGGCAATGCCCTGGATGTTCAGCAAAGCAGGTAAAACACTGCCACAGGCCTGACACCCCTCCCCTCGCCCCAAACCCTGGAAGTCCTCTGCTGGAGCTTGAAAATCAGAGTGGGTGTCAGGCTGCCCCTGGGAGTGGTGCACGAGGAGGCAGTATTTGAGGCAGTGGGCTCTTAACTATGTCTCTCTGCTGCCTTTTAGCAAAAACGGGAAATTTTAATGTATGGTATTTTGGAATCTTTATTTTTTGAGGTTTTGGCAGTGCTACTTAAAAACTTCCAGTCGTTGTGTTGATGATAGTTGTCGTCAAGCTGTTTCTTTATGGTTTCTGGGATCGATAAAGTATTATGAAAGCTAGTCTTGGAGCACTGATTTCATTTGATAGGAGAAAGCTGCAGTGCTGTGTTCAAAATACGCGGAATGAAAACTTTTCTAGGAGGAATACAGTTTACAATGTGTAAGTTCATCCTACTGGTTTGTGACTTGAAATTTATTTTATTTTTTTTTTTTACACGATGTTAATCTTACTGTAGAACTGGCTGGTGGAATGAGCGTGCATGGTTTCTGATTAATCGTATATTACATTCAGTTACTATTTTCTGCACTCCAAATGTTTCAGTTGAAATTAAGTCCTTCATGCTTTAATTACCTCTATCCACCCCTAGTCTATTAAGTGCCAGTTCTAGTCTGATATTGTTCCTGACGTCATTTACAGGATAATGATAATTAAACAGAGCAGCGGTTTCAGCCCAGAAATCATTTTGCGCCTTTTAAAACTCTAAGCTGTCAAAATAAAAGTCAGTCATGTGCTTGCAGTGCTTAAGCACTCGTTCCGCCGAAAGTTTTGGAGGAAAGAAACCACTTGGTCTAAAAATTATAAAGGTCTTTTTCCATGCAGAAGTGAGGTTTTTTGGGAAACAACTTTTCCTTTCTCACACTTTCTGTGCCGGAAAAGAAAAGCCATACCTTTGCACCTACAATCTGAAGTAATCACTGTTTTTATATTTTCGGTCCTACGTTTTTAAGAATTATTTTCTCTGTTAAAAAGATGCGTCTCGTGGCAATGTGTAAAAGTGAATTCGGAAGTCTTACTGTAAATACGTAGTTGTTTTTACTTCTGTGTATAATCAGATACAACGGATGTGCCGGTGTGCAGCCGTAGGCTCCTGTAAACTGGCAAAAGTTAACACGGGGCTGTTTAAGTTCTTTACGTGGGGCCGTTACAGGAGACATCGATTTTTCAACAGTGCCGAGACTAAGCTTTTTAATGGTGTAAACAGTCACTGGTTTGGCATTCGGGGGAGGTGGTTCATTTGAAATCTTGTCTCTGTGATACGCTCCTTCTGCCTCTAATAAGGTTAGAAACGCGGAGGAGGACAACTTCTCGCACAGCTTGTAAATGTCAGTCTGGATGGAAGACAGGTCGGCCTGACAAGAGGATTGGCGTTGGGAAAGTGAAAGGAAAAAAAAATCCTTTCTCGAAGCTGAGCTCCTACGGGGAAAAATTGTGTTAGAAAATACAGAATTATGATCGCTTCTGGTAAAGCAGCAGGAAGTAATTCTGCAGTATCAATCTGCCTCTAGTAAGTGTGGGAGAAGTTGAAGACAGCGTAAGATTTATTTTAGCTACACCCAAAGCTGACTGGTTTTCCTAAGGCGGTTTTTATGTTGTTTCGAGCCATGCCCACATGTGAAACTTTGCAACTGGTGTCCTGTCTTTAAGACTGTTGTGTCTTTAGAAGACAAACCGACTTGAATAGCGTTTTTACAGGAAAATCCAGAGACGAGTGTGACAGCAGGATCTTTTCCCAATCTCCTCCTTTATCTTTTCTGCCCTTTCCACCCTCTAAAGCGACGATCAGCAAATCGGGCCGTTGCTCACTATGGGAATTTCAGTGCTGCATCAGTTACCGTATCTTAACTACGATATGCTGTGAAATAGGGTTATTTCGGAGGAGCTGCGTGATTTGAGGTTGGTCTCGTATAGTCATTTCCATGCAAATCTTTAATGTTTTTGTAACATGAGCGGTGTGATTTGGTGAGGAGTTTCTTTAGAGTGCAGTGATCTTTCTCCGTGTGCTCAGAGGCAACAAAGTGCTTCAGTAGCTGCTGCTCTTCTTGCGTCTGGAGGGGTGCAGGAGTTTTTTGCAGGTGTTTGTTAAATTAAATCTGGAAATGGAAATTCCACTTTCAGTATTTCTGGGGAGAAAAATGATCTGAAGTGGGAATCAGGAAGAAGGGCTGAATGTTGTCTATTTAAAACCATACATTTCTTGACTTTAATACCTGCTTTACGTTGACAGAACACGTTTCGTCAATGAATTGGCAGATACGCGACGTTTCTGAACTCTGTTAAGGATCTCCGCCATAGTTTGAGTTACAAAAAGTACGAGCATTGGTTTCAGTAACGTGTTAAATGAATTTCCATGAATTAAATAACTTCATTAAAAATGTCCTGAATTTGTTTAACCATCCTCCAAAAGCAAACTTAATAAATTGTCGCATTTGAATATTTTAAAATGTTATCAATTATATTCTTTTTTCAATTACAAATCACTTCGTCTTGAAAATCTGTGCTTTCGTTTATATAAAATCGTTCATGTCTGTACTCTTGGGTAAAGTAACTGGTGGCTTCAGTTGCTTTCGTTGAAGTTCGCTGGTACAATTCCTGAGCCAAAATTCCGTTTGTGGCATTTCATTTACATAATTTGATGTGTTGTTTTGCCGATCAGTGTGTTGATTAAAAGGTCTGTAAATATCAGTCACGTTGCAAAAATTTTCAAAGAATGCTTGTACAGTTGGATTGGAAATACACAGTCCTTACCCCTGTAAGCTCTTGCCCCACTAGCTGCTTACAAAGAGTTTATAAACAATTGTATTTGCTTTGAATATTTGAAGATTTTAAATATTTTTAATGTTTGTATAGGAATTTTGTTGGTGGTGTTTAAGAAGAACAAAACCCCTTCCCTGCTTCTTGACACAGCCGTGCACGCACATACTCTCTTTGTCTCTATTTTTCTCTCTCTCCCTGTCTTTAGGGATGTTTTTATTAACTGGCAGGAGCTTTCCAAATTGCCGTCATTCTCCCATATTGAAATGTGCAGTTATCTTTGGTGACAGCACTTCTTTTAGCACACTGAAATTCTCTGCTGCCTGGGAAATGACTCCTGGAACAACCCTTTGGCTTCGCATTTGAGCCCTGATGTTCACCGCCTCTCGTATTCGTGGGCTAATTAAGACTGCTGGGAGCTGCACCAGGTTCCTGACCGCATTAAGCTGTGCAAACTGGCCCCTTGAGTCCTGAGCCACGGCTCCGGCTTACAATATCAACCGTTTTGTGTGGAAATGGAGACACTGAACTTGAATATGGGCATTGTTTGCTAATGCTTGCAAATCATAGGCAGTTAGTGGCCTTAGGCAAAGCAAGAGGTAATGGGAATTCAGGGATGTAAATAACGGTGCTGGAGAACTTCCCCATGGTCATAAATAACAGAGCTCTCGGACGCCTCCCCCCCTCTGCCCTCAAAAAGTCTACGTAGGATTTCTACTGAATTTTGTGACTGCCTGCTAATACTCCATTTATGAATCCAGATATACCAGGGGTTGAAGATATTTCTATTTTGATAAATCGTGCAATAAGACCTCTTTCTGATATGTTAAAAAGCCGTATGAATGGGTAAAAATCTGTATATTTTTTTCCTGTGTTCCATATGTGTCATGTAGGTTGTACGTTGTGCACGTGGAGGCTCAAAGAACGTGTGTTGCACTAGCAAGATTATTGTTGGAATTTTACTGAGTGGAGCTCCTGCAGTCTGTGGTTTGAGCAGCAACTCAAGACAAACTGATTTGTTTTAACCAGGATCCTCCCGTGTGAAAGCAGAGTTGGAAGGAAGCCTCAAGCACAGATCCGGGGAGTGGAAAACCCTTCAACCTATGCAGTGAAAGTTTTCCCAAATAGCTGTGAACTCAACACAGAAGGGTGTTACGAGCAGGATTAGGAAACTACAGCTGCAGGGCTTTTGCCACTGGGTAAAGAAGAAGGGCCGGCATAGCGCTGTCGGTGAGCGTCGTGACCTTTAGCGAAAGTAGATGCCGAGTTACTTGAGATTTACTGAAACCATTAGACCAAAGGGGCTGTTAGGCACTAAAATGAAGAAAAAAAGAGTCGGTCAGTGTTTTGCAATACTCTAAGAAACAAGACCTGTACTTTATGTTAATTTTTGTATTTTTTTAACATTTTTTTTTTTCAATTTGTGGGTCATCTCGTGTGCCAAATCATTAACAGTCTGTACCTGTGGGCGGGCCTGAATGTGGCCGTAGCACCCGTGTGTCGTTCTCGGGCCGCGGTGCAGGCAGGGCTGCCTTCGCTCCCTTCAGCCTGCAAGGCCTCCTTGCCTGGCCTCGGCGCGCTGCAAGAAATGTTTGCAAAATTAATAATTCTACACTGATGTGTGGTTAGTATTGTTTTGTACTCATCTGCATACTATTTACCTTCCAGCGGTGTTCAAAACATTGCTTTAAATTTTGACTGGTATGTCTAAATGCAGAGAATTCGTTAACCTATTACTTCACTGATATTTGCCCGGGGATTAGAAAAATTAGAGAAATCTTTTAAAACAGGAAGTTTCCCAGATTAGAGCTCTGTTTTGTTAATGAAAACAAGTTCGCAAAGTGTATTTATGTTAAATTTTAATGGGTTAACGTCATGATGAACAAGAGGAGCGTTTGTTTATGTTGCTTGCTTTTTAAGAAACGTGGGCGGGAGCGAAGGAAAGAGTTTACAGGTAGCTTGAACGGGTCATTTGGAAAGAAAACACTTCACAGGTTTGGTAATAGTGCTAATAATGCATTTTGGGGACAAAAAACCTAGGGAGCTGTTGGAATTTTTTTAAGTCATCACTTTCCTAGATTGATAATATGAACAATGAGAAGTAATTTCTCTCATTAAAACACGAGGCCTCTGACAGCCTTCGTGCCATTCTGTTTCGTCTCCTGAAATATTTGTAGACTGGCAGTTGCGATTGTACTGAACATCTGGGTAAACACATCTGGTGGTCCTCGAGGTCCACGTTCAGGTCTTAAACGGCAGCTTTGTTGGGTAAAACCGGCTGTGGCTCCCAGGAGGGTGGAGGTTGGTGCAAATGTGGGCCGAGGTTGCGGATGCTGCTGGAGGGGGTGAGGCTACAGGTAGTGAAGGGGCACCCCCGTTCCCTACGGATGGCCACCGAGCGCAGCTGGCAGTTGCCCCTGTTGTCATTGGGCTGGTAAGCAATGGAGTAGGTGGGAGAGAAGCAAGAATGAGCAGAAAGGGAAGCTTATGAATTTTCTGGTGTACTATGTGATGGTTGAGGAAGAAAACGGAAGGTGAGAATGCGTAAAAGAGGGTGAAGCATATTGTACTGCGTGTGCTTATCTCTTGGGGTTGTTTGGGTTTTTTTTGCAAAAACTTGGGGTTTTTATTTAAAAAACCAGCATTTACGAATTAAAAATATGGGTAGATTTTCCTTGTATATAGTAATCTGAAAAACTTAGACTTGTGTCTTCAGAAGAAAACTGGAAAAAGAGATGGGTCAGAAAAAGGGGAACTGTTGTTCACAAAGAGAATACCAAGATGGGTTGATCGAATAATTGATAAAATATTCCTGTTCTGCAGGTAAAAAACAAATACAGAGAAGTTGTTTACACATCTTTATGCTGAATTTAAAAGCACCGGATCTGGTTTTTTTTGTCCTTCATATTGCTAGTTTTCGTGGAACCTTGTTCACTAACTCCGTGTTTAGTTCTTTCAGTTCAGTCACGGAATTTCAGGTGGACACTGCAAAACTGAGGATCACACAGTTACGGCAAAATAGTGGGTAATGGGGAAGCGCACTGACTGTCATTGTCATAAATGCTCCGGAAAACGAGGAAACTGAGAAGGCAGAGTTGTACTGTTTGTTATTTGTCTAGGATTGTGAAAATGAGAGCTGGTGCTGGAGACGTGCAGAAGACACTCGTGGTACCGTGCTGTTGGCAAAGTGGCAGTAACGGAGTGCACGTGGGGAGAAAAATCCCTTTTTGTATACGCTGTGTTGGACTCTGAATTGCTACTTGGAGGGCCGGGAAGTTGAAATTATGCGGAAAATGTCACTTCAACACTTTGCAGCTATTAAACACCCTCCTTGCTCCCGCCAGCCCCCTCAACTTAATATTAAGGATGATTGGGAAAGGAATAGAGGATAAAACACAAAAATGATTATCATGCCACTATATAAATTGTGGGTGTGCTGACAGTTTTACTACTGTCTGCAGTTCTGGTCCTCTTTAAAGTGTAATAGAAGTAGAGAGAGTACCTCGTGGAAAAATAAAGATGCGAAGGTGTCGAAGAGCGCGTGTAAGTGGAGGAGCGGAAGCGGGTGCGCTGGGCCTGGGGGAGGATGGCTGAGGAGGAAGAGGAGGCAGGTGCGCGAAGTGGAGTTTGTGCGGGGACAGCGAGGAACGGTTTACTTGTAATACAAGAGCGAAGGGATGCCAAAGAGAATTGTTAGCTCTTCAAAACAACCTGAGGCACGCGGATACAAAGCCGCACCGAGGAGCTCTTTGGTGCAGAAAGCTGTGGATGCTGAAAGCTTTCTTGTGGGCAATGAGGAGAGGAATCATGGAGGGCGAAAAAGAATTCGTTAGGGCAATCGACTGTGAGGATCCTGTATCTTGTTCTGGCAGCTGTGCCATGTAGTTTGCTGAAGTGTGTAGCAGGGGAGGTGTTTTTCAGGCATTGGTCACTGCTGGTTGTTAGAGCCAAAGGACTGAGCTAGGTGGGCCGTGGACCTCTTCTGGAATGGCCGTTTCTGTGTGCTTGGGTTTAATGCAGACATTTCTTCTGCTTTTGGAGGGTGCTTTCGAAGACTTCGTACGTCTACATCTGGGGAAGTGAGTCTTGTACCTTGGGCCAGTTCAGCTGCAGCAGCAGGAAGGCCTTTTGCGGTGTGCGTAAGCTGAGCAATGATCCCAGCAGCTCGCTGATCGAGCCCCCAGACCCCGGGCAGAAGGACGGAGAGCCTGCTGAAGCACATCGCTCCACTTCCCATTGCGTCTTGGCGCGTAGCCTCTTACCGCGCGCGTGCTCGTCGTTATCCTAGCCGTCCACCCAATAATTAATCGAACATACATAAGCAGGATTTTCCCTGTGCTTAATTCTTTTTACCTTATGCAAAACAACCAGGCACCTTGCGGGAAGCAGTAAGGCCCCACAGCGTTTGGTACTTCGGAGTGTGTTTGGTGGCGTCTCTGGCCGCACGGTGCTTGTTGTTAGCACCCAGCCTGGCAGAGACGGTACGTGACTAGGAGGGAAGTTAGTTTTGAGGGAGAACAGTTTGAGGGAAGTTCTCAAAACACCGGTTTGAGGGAAGTGCAGGTCTTCAAAACAAACATCATCTTCGTTAGTCTGCACAGATAGCGGACAGTGCTCTCTTTGGCTGAGGTTATTTATCTCTGGCAAATACGAAGTCTCTGTTCCAGATGGATGGAGAAGGGGGAGCTTTTTAGCAATGGGATTAGTAAGATCTGCCTAACACTGGTAGTGTACTTCTGCTTGAACTGGGTGTCAGACAGAGCAGATCTCTTCCCCGTCCCTCCTCACTGGTTTAAAAACACCTGGCCTGGTTAATTGTCATAGAAAAAAGAAAAAAAGGCAGAAATAATACATTTTTTTTTTTTAAAGAAATTTGAAGAATTACGGGAAAGTTTTAAAGAAGCATAAACGCCATTAGCAGTTCTGCCTGTAATGCCTTCTGTTTATTCAATGTCACCTGGTTAGAAACAAACCTTCTGGAGACGTGTCTCTCTTTCCAGGCTGAAGGCAGAGAAAGGACGATGGCCTCGTGGCTGCGGAAGGGAGGAGATAGCTTCTTTTTAAAGTGCTTTTGAGCCTCAGCCTTCTCCTCGGTGTACTTTTAAGTAGGAAGATAAATACGCTGTATATGGAATCTCTGATGTAAATACCTGCAAGCGTAGAACATTATTTAATCATATAAATATGTATTTCCTAAATAATAGGAAATGAAATCATTTGGCCATCTGCAGCTGTTACGTCATTCAAAGGGTTAAATGGTATTTTTGCTAGAGACCTTTAATTAAAATAGACTGCATTAACATTTCCCTCAAGCATTAGATATGCCCTCCCATTACATACCTAATTATTTTGGTAATAGTTTTAAAAATTTCCCTAATTTAAATTGAGAATGGTCAAAGCGTTAGGCTTTATAAACTTCATTGTATAAGAAGTTAGAAATGAGGGAGTTGCTTTGATTTTGATGGGTTTGAGCATCTTTTCCATGTGGATTCAATTCACATTTTAATCGGAATGTGGAAGTCATTACTCTGACATCTGAAACTGAGGTAGCAATAAAAAAAATTATCACAAACAAGACAGCAGACACAAATTATTTTGTGTTTATTACTGGGTGGCCCTTTTGAAACTTTCCCAAAGTTAATTGGTTCCAGATATTTGAGAATTGAGATTGTATTATGACAAATTTATTTCTGGTCATATTTAACTCGAGTCTCCTCAGTAAGGCTGGCTTAAGCAAACAGAAGACTTGTCAACCCACTCATGTCTGTCTCCAGTTTTTGTTGTAGTAGCTTTAATCCTGGTGGTTTGGTTTAATAAAGACCACTGAGAAAACAAACACTGGTAGTGGCTGCACTGCTCTTGTAAATCGCCTGTCGTATCTCTACGGTTTGACTGTGGCGTAAGTGCTGCTGTGTTAGCTTGAACTGTTCGCAAGGATGTCGTGTTGGATTAAATGCCTGCGTAGGGTTTGTGTCTGCCCATGAGCAGCGGTCCGTGATGGGAACGTGCGTGTGCGCGAGGCTGCGGGCATGCAGACCGGTCCCTGCTGTCACAGAATCACAGAACGGTTGGGGTTGGAAGGGACCTTAAAGCCCCCCCAGTGGCACCCCCCTGCCCTGGGCAGGGACACCTCCCACCAGCCCAGGCTGCTCCAAGCCCCGTCCAACCTGGCCTTGAACCCCTCCAGGGATGGGGCAGCCACAGCTTCTCTGGGCACCCTGGGCCAGGGGCTCACCCCCCTCACAGCAAAGAATTTCTGCCTGATATCTAAATCTCCCCTCCTTCAGTTTAAAAAGTCACGGCCAGTGAGTGACCACAGCAGGCTGAAACACCCAGCCTGGAGTTTCATCCTCTGCGTTTTGGGGTTGCAGGTGTTCTGCGGGATCGGAGAGGTGGGTTGTTGGTGGGTCATTGACGTTGCTCACCGTGGGTTCCTCTGCTGGGATGGGAGCCCAGGGCCCCCTCCTGCGGAACGAGGGAGGCAGCTGAGTCCGGGGCAGGATGTGCAGCACCTCGAGTTCTTCCTCCTGTGAATTGGTGCAGTGTATTTTCTGGAGGAAGTACAGCAGATATTTTAAAATATTTGCAAATAAGAGATAAGTACAGCTAAATACATGGCTTTATATATCTTCCTGTATTCGTGTGTAGTCTACTGCCATGACTGGATTTTTGAGTAGTTATTCTACATAGTCATTGAATATTCACGTGCCACAATTGTATAGCAATAGCTTTATTTTTCCCCTTTAAATTTAAACGTAGGCATGAAAAATGTTATAAAACCCACATTGCCTTAGTATTTACCTTACCTATCTATCAGTAGGTACCGCAAACCTTTTTCGTTCCTCTAAGAAACAATCCCCTTGTCAACTTTCCTGAACTTTTATTATGGATGTCAAGTTTTACCCTTTAAAGGCTTTTAACATCTAGAGTTAGGAATAACTAAAGCTGTCTCTAACAAGTAAATAAAGTAAGGAGGTTCTTGCAACAGTAAAGTCAAAAGTGGAAATTGCTAAGAATTAATTGGGTTTCTCTTCATGAAAGGATCTAATTTGTAGCTCGGTATGCCAAGTCCTTGGAAGACAGTCTTTTTTTCTGTAAAAGATGGTGTATTATCAGCTGTGGCACACTGGTAATAAGGTACACACCAAAAAAAAACCCACCCCGCACATTTATATGTATATATAAACTTTAAAAACACAGCTGGTGAAAGGGAAGAGAAAGCCTTTGTCCGTCTGTATGTTTTCCAGAATTAGCAGTAAGTAAAACCGTTCAAGGAAATGTTAGATTTGTGTAGGCACGGCTTTAATTAATACGAGTCTGTGTTCTGTAAGTGTTGTGTTTGTAAAATTTATGAAAGAGCACTATACTGCATTGGGGTAATTTATGGCCCAAAGAAACGTCAGTTGCGGAGGTAAATCAGTGATGGAAACAGTGTGACTAGGGCAAAAAAGTGAAGAACTGGAGTAAATGGTAAACGTTGTAAGAACAGCGATACAATTGTTTCTTTATATCCACCCAAGCAAGTAGAAGTTCGTTTACAATATATTTATTAACAGTCTCAGACTAATAAAACAACACTTACAGAGCTATTTTGGACACTTTCCAGCTCTCGTGTTTTGTGTAGTGACAAGTTAGGCCAGTCTTTTTTTTTTTTTGCTCTTTAATAAGCAGGGGCGGGGGGAGGAATCTGTATTCCTGGCTCCTTTATTAGGTTGTTAAATTTGCCGTTTCAGAGCGCTGTTCTGCATTGCGCTCCATTAGCGCAGAGGAAGCGACCGAAGCGCCGGTTTCAGAGACGTACCTAATTGCTGGAAACCGCTGAGGGACCCATTCGTTCTGCGCCGCTGCGGGGGTGCCAGCCACAGAGACTCCGGCTGCTTCTGAGGCCTAATCCCGCTGCACGGCTCCACGTTTCCGTGGCCCTGGCCTTTGGGAAGCTGTGACGGGCTCCGGCGCTTTACGATGGCGCGTCCCTGTGCCTCCCGCCCCTAGCGCATTGCGGAAATGAGAGCGCGGTGCATGGGAAGAAACTGAGCAAGACCCTCTGCGGTAGGAGTCAGGATAATTAAAAATAAAACGTAAAACGCCACCTCCTTTTTACCAGGGAGGGAGGGCTGAAAGGTCTGTTTCAGTTATCAGGGCTCGGGGATGATTTCTGGAATAGGATTTACTTGCAGCTGGTACAAGCCATTATAATTTAATGGCTAATTTGATGACAGACCTCTCCCGGCTTGATGACAAACCTTTCCCATTAGCCTTTTTTGGAGGCTTCTGGTTGATAACTTACGTTTTTAACAGCTGCGGGACCTCTAAACCAAGACTTAGCACAGGTGAGCATCTGCTGCTTCCTTTGATAAAACCCGTGTTTGAAACAAAAAGACCACGTCTTGCCGCTCTCACTGGAGCTGTTTTATTGGGAGGCTTTCGTGAAACGTTGTCGTCCTTCCCTCTCTTTACTGGGGGCAGACAACTGCGATCAGACAGTTCTCCCATACAGGTGCCGGTGTCAATGTAAAGCCTGTAACGCAGGTACGTCTGGGGAACGTGTTACCGTTGACAATTCATGCCAACAATTTTTCTGATGTTTTGATCATGCAGTGCCTTTAAATGCCAGCGGAACCCATGAGTTTTAGCAGCTTCATCACCATGTCTTCGGCCGTGTTATGAAAGCTTTCTGAAGCGTGAGCCCGGATGAGACACTACAACAGCCTGATTTACGAGCCCAGTTGATGTTTTCTTCACTTATCGGGACTAATTTGCTCATTTGGTGGGCAGCACAGCATGTTTTCCGCTCAGTTGATGGTCTGCCATGCTCTCTAAATAGTTTTTTTTTGTATTGCTACGTTCCTTCTGCAGTTCCTTCTTCTGCAAGTGTGATTTATGTACTTTTCCCCCCAGAGGTATGAGCTATTATTTGGCTGCGCTAACACAGAGGATGTTTGAACGCACATGCTTTGCCATGCAATCCAGTGCAGTTTACGTAACGGACCTACTCCATGTATTTGCCACCTCTAAACCTTGCCAGGAATAACTGTACGTTTTGTTCCTGGTCAAAAATCCTCTTCCTTGTTATTTTGTACTTGGTTAAAGTCTTTGTTGTGAATCTTAAAATCTGTGTAGTTCTTTTGACCTTCCCTAGCATGTTTACCATAAAGAGAAGGGGCGAATAAAGTGGTCTGGTGGAAGGATTCTGTAGTTTGTCCGCCCCTAAGGTGGGGACCGAGAATTTCAGCTTAAATTTAAGTTGGAGTTTAATCCGTCTCCTCATTGCTTTCCCAATATTGTGATACAACTGCACATCACTTGGAGTAGCTTAGGACCATGCTGCGGTTTGGTGAATCCAACAGGTGATTTACCGGTGATGCTTCTTGTCTTATCCTAAGATNTCCTAAGAAAGGTGCACACTCATCTGCAGGCTTAAAAATGTCTTGCTTTGTCGTTGCTCTGTGTGACTGTCATACGTTGTGCGTTGGGACATGCAAATTTCTTATTTTCATAAAAAATCCATTTTATGAACAGAGCAGAGTATTGTGACAGAACATACAAACCTACGTTTCGTGCACCACCAGACGTTCACCTGCTAATTCCTTAAGCGTCCCATTAGTTCTGGCCTTAGCGCTGCGAAAATGAAACGTGAATGCAGGGTTTTCCAAATAACTGTTTTTCAAGTTTTTTTTTTTTTTTTAAATGAGAATTTAGTGGTGTCATGCTTGTGTACAGTAACTGTGTTGGGCAGTGTAACAAATTTACATAAATAGGGCAAATACATCAGGAATAAAATACTAAATCCGGAGAGGCCTTTCGTTCTAGAATACTCTAGTTAGTATGATATGTGTGAGATTTGTTTTAAGGTGCCATGCTTTGGGCTAGCATTTCTTCTATTTAATTACCTTTTAAAATTTCTGTTAACTTTAATGCGCAAAAAGCTTGTTTCTTAAGCGAGGTTTGGGTGGTTTTGGTGCGGTGTGCAATCACAGTGTCCTTTCCTCGTGAGCCACGCTCCTCCCAGTAACGGACTGAAGATGTCCTCTGGATTAGTAGCTGCTCAGCGTTTTGTTTTAACCATAACCATTGGTGCGTATCCAAAACTCCTTTAAAACACAGGTTACGAGTTCCACTACGGCCTTTTCTCTGATGGTGGTTGAAAAGTATTTGATAACTTAGTGTGATTCAGTGTTCGGAAGCCGAGGCGTTGGGCCGTTGCTCTTTCCAAATTCGTCGGTTTGTATTTTTAAAGCGTATTGGAATTTTGGTTGGTCTGTACATTTTAAAGGCAATGGATGGAAAGAAGAAATTCAATATTCTTTATTACTTTAGGAGGTAAATGAAAAGTGTTATTCCTGCTTTGGAGGAGGAATTGCCGTGGTAGTATCACCAGGAATAGATTTTTAGGACCTCTTGATTTCCGCCCCCTTGGGAAAGAAGACCACAGTGTGCTTTATTTACTGAAAAATCCTCCATGTTTCAGTTGTCTTGCCTGATACCAGGAAAGAACAACAAAAGCTAGAATCCAGACCTTCTGCATGAACTTTACATGTTTTACCAATAATCTCATTGTGGTTCTTCCTGCTTTGCTTGTGATTTGCCTTCCAAATTTTAGAGAAAGTGGAGCAGGGGTTTTACAGACCTGGCGTTGATCACATAGCTTTAGTTCCTTCTTTTACCATTATCTGTAGCAACCATCCAAATTTTGACGAAGGGCTGATGTCCCGTGAGACAACTGATATACGATAGTAGAAATCGTCTCATATTTTTTGCATTAGAGCGGGCTAAACATTTTTTTCCCTATATAAAAACATGCCCAATTATTGTTAGGGTTACAAAGCTAGTTGGCAACAAGTACGAGGTTGTTATACACCAGGCAAGGATGTTTTATAGTGTTGAAGTCAATTCATGACAGTAATTTTGGCGATAGCGATGTTGCTGAGCAGGCCTGACTGAAAACCTCTTTGGATGCAGTGTGTTTCAGGACCTGGAAGTTGTAGCCAACTTCATCTCAGGGGGTTTGAGTCCAAGGCTGGCTGATCAATGCCCTGATTTTTAGGGGCATTTTACGAATCTAGCTTGCTAGAGGCACTTTCTTCTGCTTTGACATTTGTTCTTTGTCCTCCAGTCCTGCGGCTAGGCTGGCTGCAGTCAGTCATCAGTTGGGAGGGGCATAGAACCGTAGGGTTGGCAGGGACCTCTGGAGATCACCCAGTCCCACCCCCGGCCAGAGCAGGGTCACCCACAGCAGGTGGCACAGGAACGCGTCCAGGCGGGGTTGGGATGTCTCCAGAGACGGAGACTCCCCCACCTCTCTGGGCAGCCTCCGCCAGGGCTCTGCCACCCTCACAGCAAAGAAGTTCCTCCTCATGTTGAGGTGGAACTTCCTATGGTCAAGTTTGTGCCCGTTACCTCTTGTCCTGTCCCCGGGCACCACTGAGAAGAGCCTGGCCCCATCCTCCTGACACCCCCCCTTTCAGTATTTATAAGTGTTGATAAGGTCCCCCCTCAGTGGTCTGTTTTCCAGACTGAAGAGACCCAAATCCCTCAGCCTTTCTTCATAAGAGAGGTGTTTGAGTCCTCCCATCCTCTCGGTAGCCCTTTGCTGTCCCCTCTCCAGCAGTTCCCTNNNNCAGCCTGTCCAGGTCTCTCTGGATGGCGGCACAGCCTGCCAGTCGGTCCAGTTCACTTCCCTCCATGGAAAACGTTCTAGAGCAGGAAGGAGGAGTGTCTGGCACCTGGCATGACAGAGAGACAGAAGCAAAGTGTTTTAAATTTAGTTATTATCTGTGGCTGAATTTTCCATTTTTTGAAGTTTAGAATTCATCAGCCACAAAATCAGAGGTGGTGAGTTCTCGTAATTTTTGTTTGAGCAGGTTGGACAGACTTTGCTGCCTTTTGCCATTGTCTGTTTGCGTACCGTTCTCATGATTATGGGTAGGTGTTACGTCAGAGCCTCCATTATTAAAAAGCGGGGCTGGTGGAGTACAATCGCACCACGGCTTCTGTCAACAGTCTTAGTGTTCAGAATAGACGTGGCCCTTCTGATAGTGTATGGAAAGGAGAAGTGCGGCTTCCTTCCGAGATTGGTCGTATGATAAAAGCTTCCTGCCTTTCTTGAAAAGAGAAAACAGTATGCAAGTGTGCTTTGCTGTGGGCCCCGCGCTGCCTGGCAGAGGGCTCCTCAGACCCTGCAGGTACGGCTGTCCTGCCAATTTTGAAGAACGATGCT
Organism: Rynchops niger; assembly: GCA_013400035.1. Taxonomy (NCBI): domain Eukaryota; kingdom Metazoa; phylum Chordata; class Aves; order Charadriiformes; family Laridae; genus Rynchops; species Rynchops niger. The sequence goes on from VXBH01007181.1 coordinate 69,401, forward strand.
TGGGAAGAAGAGATCTTGTTCGTGCGGTTTATCTGAAGCGGCTTCACTTGCAAACTCTGTAGAGCGTTACGCAGCCCGTAAGTGAAGATTTCTGCTAGTTACTCTTGGGCAAAATAAGAACAGTTTTCTCAAGAACAGGAAGAGGTTGACCAGCACTTCAGCCAGCTCTCAAAATATTCTTCCAAGCCTTGACGTTTTTAGCTCTCCTTAAAAGAAAAAGGAGCTAATTTTTTTTTTTAATAATGCAGAATACTGCATTACGTTGGTAATTAGTTACCATTCCCCATACAATCAGTACCAAAACCGACTTTCTGAAATTTCTGGCTGACTGGTTTAAGAGTTTTTAATCAGTTACAATCAGCATCTGATTTATTTTTATTTTTTTTATAGACGACAGCACGTGATAAATAGATCGCACCAATTCATTTTTTTGTTGGGTTGTCTCCAGAATACACGTACCCTTCGTCGCAAACAATTTAGCTGTTGGCCGGCATCAGGGAAACTTTCCTAGACGGACGAGGGGGGCATTTTTATAAGCTGCACCAAAAATGAAAGAGCGTTAACCTGTGCCTTCTGTTTCTAATTAGTTTGGAAAGGTTGTGTGACGTACGCATGTTTAAACAGTACGGTTGGTGAGCGAGTTGAGTGGCTCATCCGAAGTAGATGTAGTCTATAATACTTACTGTTTACAGCACGGCGATCGTAAATCAGGAGTTGGAAAATGTTTTTTAGATGAGGTTTGTATTAGTTTAACTCATAGCTCTGTGGGTAAATTACAATACATGGAAACAAAACAATTGAGACAAAGAAATTTTTGTTCCATTTGCAAATACGGAGAGCTTCCACTTAAAATTGCTACCAGTGGGAAACGTAAAAGATGAGGTAATCCCCTAAAGAAAAAGGACTATGGTTGTGAAACACATTAAACATAAATCTTGTAAAGCTTGTGGGGAATGCACTGAATTGAACCCACTCAGAGTTCATGCTAACAAGAAATTCCGGTCAATGAAGGCAGATAAAGGAATTGTAAATGTCTGTATTTAAATGAGTCTGGAATTCCAGAACACGTGCTCGGGGAATGTGAAATCAAGCTGTCTAATATGCAGCTCTCATTAATTTAGTGGTCATAGCGAAACTTAAAAATGTCTACGTTACGAGACCCAAAGCCGCTGGAATAACGTGCTAGTGTCATTGTTTAAATCTCTGCCGTTTTCCGGGGGTTAGAGCGGAGAACAGGGATCAAGGGTCTTTGGATTGTGCTCTCTGTTGCCCAGTAACTCACGGAGGAGCTGTGGGACTGTGAAAGCTCACCTCAGTGTGCTTTTACTTGTATCGCACAAGCTGACTTCACACACCTTCTCATCTGTCGGCTTTCTTTCATGGTGATATTCACCAGTGCTCCTCAGACCAGCAGTCCCGGGCACTAAAAAACTCACAGCAAGGAGCCAGAGTGGCCCGGCAGGCAGAGATGTCGTTAAGTAGTTCAACATGGCCAAGTGCAGGGTCCTGCACCTGGACTGGGGAAACCTCCAGTATCAACAAGGGCAAGTGTAGGGTGCTGGAGAGGGGACAGCAAAGGGCTACCGAGATGATGGGGGGACTGGAACAGCTCTCTTATGGAGAAAGGTTGAGGGACTTGGGTCTCTTCAGTCTGGAAAAAAGACGGCTGAGGGGGGANGGATGAAAACTGGACATGAGCTGACAACGTGCTCTTGCAGCCCAGAAAGCCAACTGCGTCCTGGGCTGCATCAAAAGCAGCGTGGCCAGCAGGGCGAGGGGGGGGATTCTGCCCCTCTGCTCTGCTCTGGTGATACCCTGCCTGCAGTGCTGTGTCCGGCCTTGGAGTCCTCAGCGCAGGAAAGATATGGACCCCTTGGAGCGGGTCCAGAGGAGGGCCATGAAGATGCTGGGAGGGCTGGAGCCCCTCTGCTGTGAGGACAGGCTGAGAGAGCTGGGGGGGTTCAGCCTGGAGAAGAGAAGGCTCCAGGGAGACCTTAGAGCCCCTTCCAGTTCCTGAACGGGCTACAGGAAGGATGGGGAGGGACTCTTCAAATAGAGTAGATTTAGATTGTACATAAGGAAGAAATTCTTTACTCTGAGGGTGGTGAAACACTGGCCCAGGTTGCCCGGAGAGGTGGGAGATGCCCCATCCCTGGAAACATTCTGGGTCAGGTTGGACGGGGCTCTGAGCAACCTGAGCTAGTTGGAGATGTCCCTGCTCACTGCAGGGAATTTGGACTAGAAGACCCCTTCCACCCCAAGTGATTCTATGATTCTCTCTAGTGTTGGAGTCCGGTTACAGCCGTGGGCTCAGGGCAGCGTTGCCCCGTTCATCCTGAAACTCAGTGGCTGCCTCAAGCCTGGGCAGACCTGTTTTTTCTGCGCGTTGTCCCAGCGGCCCCTGGCCAGGTAGCAGAAGCGTCCCCCATGGCTCGGTTCCGAATGGGATGGAGGGAGGTGGGAAGCTTTCCTGCTGCAGGGACAGCGCGGGATGGCTGGCTGGATGGGCGCACGTGCTCCTCCTCACCGTTTTGGCGGTGGCAATCTGAAGAGTTCACTGCCCCCGAGTCCCGGGAGGGCGCTGACTACGTGCAAGTGTGCTCGTCTGTTCCTGGGCTGGCCAGAGTGGTCTTTCAGCTCTTATCTTTTATTCTATCTGGCAGCATTACTAATCAAAACCATTTTTGACAGTTGTCATGTGCTTTCTGCAGGCTGGCTTGCAGCTGTTTTCTGTCCTTCTGCTGAGCGGTTGGGAAGGAGGAAGGTTTTAGCTGGCTTCGGTGGATCGTTTCAGCTGCAGAAACCTCTGCTGGGTGCTGGTGGGGAGGCAGCCTCGCCTGGACCTCCCTTCTCCGGCATTTCTGCCAAGGCAGAGGAGATTAAATGGCCTATTTCTCCAGTTTCCCATGCTGGCTGCTGGCCTGCTTTGTGGGTAATTCGGTTCATGAGCATTATACTGCCGGATTTTTATTTTTTTTATTTTTTTTTTCCCCTGGCTTGCTGATAGTTAGTTGCAGCGTTGAGCTGTTCAGTCCTTTCTGCAGAAAAAAACAGCAAGAGGTGAAAGTCAGTTACAGGCTGGGACCAGGAATCCCAATTAAATACCAAGCATTTTTGGGGGAGGCGGGTGGGAGGACGGAAAAGAAGACAAACAGGTAGAGAAGAATTCGGGAGAAGAAAAAAAAAAGTTATCATCGTCTTGGAAAAAGTTACAAATACCACAACTGCAGGCTACTGGGTTCAGATTAAGATAAATAAATGCTAATGCTTTTATTTCATCGTCTTGGCAGCGCACAGTGCTTGATTACTGTTGTGCTTGGTTCGTTCGTTGAGTGTGTGTTCTGCAGCTGGAAGTTTTAAAGCTCTTTTCGGGAGAGGCCGAGGCTCCTGAGCTCTTTGGCAGCAAGGGGCTGTCCTCGCGGTGGAGACCCAGCGAAGGCAAAATGCAAAGTCCGGCACCCCGATGTATATTGTGTGTTGTCTTTTGGGTGTTAGGAAGACCAGGGTAGTTCAGTTAGGTAGAAGGGCAGAGGTAAATTAATTCATAAGAGAGTTCATTAACCCTGAAAGTGCAGAGTTACTTCATGGGCCAATGGAATCTGCTGGTGTAATGGAAGTTGCACTGAACTGATCAAATATTCGTATGTAAATTTGGACCTATATTTGCACGACAGACCTGCAGATATTCTGGGGAAGAAGCAAGATGTCACTCAGAAAGAGCTACCTGCGCTCTTAATTTTGTTACTTGTAATATTTGGTTATTTCTGCTGCGTCAGTGGTGAGCTTGACAAAGCCCCGGACATCGAGTTAGGTTCAGCCCTGCTCCTGTGCGCCCAGAGCTTCTCCTGCAAGCTGACGGTCGCTGGGCCTTGTGAATGTTGTGGGGACGTGTCCCTCCGTTCCTTGAGTGCGTCCTTATTTCCAGCTAGGGGAGGCAGTAAAACGTGACCTGTACGGTAGAACCGTATTATCCTTCAGGTAACGGTGCACAAATGTTGTAGAGGCAACCAGAGGAAAGGGAGGTCGGATATTGCGCTGGGTGTCTGGGGCAACGGCCTCTCTGGAGGTTCCCATCCTGGAAGCTGAAAATGGGAAGAAATGAGAGAGCCTTGCACCCGTTTTCTGAAACCTGTCATGAGCGCTGTAGAATGTGCTTCATGGTGGGATTTAAATTGTTTAGTCCTTCTAGACTTCATAGGTAAGTTGCTTTTGCAGAAGGTAAAGGTAGGAAGCGATTAGATCTGCTAATGCCTGAATGGAAAGAGCTCGTGTCTCACAGAGGTCAGGTACATAGCGACCCACTCGTTGCACAAGGGTCAGACGGTTCGGTACCGAAGGCACAGACGTCCAGACTCCTTCAGAACGGCGGAGGGCAGAGGTACATGAAATTCACACCTGGAAAATGGGAAGAATGAAATTTTTTTATGGTTTTCCAGAAAATACGAGTATGTCTCTTTAAAAGCATCAGTTCTGTACTGTATTTTCTTCAGTGCTGTACTTTAACGTATTTTAAATATATTTGTAATTCATAACATATATGGGGTGGCAGTAAATTCTATGCTGGTATTGTTGTAATTCGATCAAAAGCTGTAGCAACAAATAAGCTCATCGGTTCAGTTAAATCTGTCATCTGGAGGGAGGTTCAGATGGAGAGGGTTGCCTTGCACTTGAAATCCTGTGGTCAGAAATGTGGAAAAAAAATGGATTTTGGAAACTTCCTGTACATTTTCCTATGCATTTTTGCTTCTGAATCTCGCCAGACCCCCCTCTTTCCTCCAGTGCCTGTCTCCAGGAGCTCTGTGGCGGTTAGCTAACAAGGGCTATAACAATAGTGCATTTGCAATATGTAATAAAGTTGAAAAATGTTATTGATGATTTCGGATGGACTGTCAAGAACATTTTTTCAACGTGATTCGGTTTCCATGCAGAAACACAAATTGCACAGGCCAGCGCTGTCAGCCAGCTATTGTAGCCAAGATCAGCAAACTTAATAGGAGCGAAAAAAGTCTTCTGTTGTGTTCCGTCCATTTTTATTCGTATAGCAAATTGCACAATTTTCATTTTAATTAAATCTGTAAATCGCGGTGAATGACTTCCAAAAATCTGTGCCTTTGAGGACATATCTTTAAAAATAATTATTGTTGTTTTTAAATGCGTGTTGTAGAAGTAGATGCCAAAATTTCTTAGATGATTAAAAGACATGCATTTCTAAATTAATTAATTTGCGTGAAAAGTCCCCTCCACTGCTTGCATTTGAAGTTTTGACTTTGGTAAAACAGTAACTATTTTGATGACCTATTATAAGACCGTTTTATTTTTGTGAATACCTAGAAAACTCAAAACATCTGGAATGTAGAGTACTGTTTTCCTTGCTGTTTTTCCTACAATTTCCATCAATAATGCGCAATTATTTTCCACTTTAGTTCTGGTTCATACAAGTGGTTTCTCCCCCTTTTTTTTTTCTTTTTTTTTTCTTTTTTTTTCTTCTTTTTTTTTTTTTTTTTTTTTTTTTTAACCCACTTGCGAGGAATTTGACCAGAAGCTTCTGCTGTCTTGGAGGGGGAACAGTTGGTCATCTTTGTCTGGAGATGCCGTTAGAGCTGGCCCGGCGTTCCGTGGGGCTGCCGTTCCACCTCACGGATAACGTAACACCGCATACATTCCTTACAACGAAGAACAACTTTGGGATTCAGTAACTATCAGCTTGGCAACACATTTATTTCACACTGAGATCACTGAAACCATCTGTTGATAATTTGCTTTCTTATGGACCTCTGGCTCGCGTCTCCGAATAGAAGCATCTAAAGTCATTGCCTAAGCCTGTAATGATTCTTATTTAAGGCTTATTCACAGTGAATTGAATGCAGATAAATCTTAAATTTTTACGGCCTCATAAAAAAATCTGATTGTAATGAAATATTTAATGCTAACAGAGGCAGGAGCAGTTAAAAATGATCTAAACTCCTAGTCGGTGGTTTCTTTGGGAGCACTATTATTATTTCTTAAATGGACAGCCTTGCTTTTCTAATCGCTTATCCTGACAGAAGGATAACTATTTCCAGTCGGTTGTATTTCGTAGTCACAGTTACTCATCCTGACAGAAAACACAAGATTATTCTAATATTTTCAGCATTTAAAAGTTTAATTAATTTACGCTGTATTTTTAAATAAGGAAGCAATAATTTTAATTGTATGTAAAAACTTGCCATTCAGTGGACAAATGCCTAGTGTAAGTACAGGCAAGAATTTTAGAAGATATTTCAAGGGTTGGAGAGGGCTGACGTTACAGCCAGGTGACTAAACTCCTTCCAAAGGGTATGTAAGTGGTGTCTCTGCTCAAGGAGGCTGTGAATTGGGAACCAGAGGAGCCGTGACAACTGTTCTGTGGGGACAGAAGGGCAGTTTTGACCTGACGCCTAAAAATTTGCTGAATTTTTCCAATAGAAATCTATTGCTGAAGAAGGCCAAGAAATTATTTTATTAGGTAGCCCGTGTTGAAGGGTAGATGAATTCGTGACAGCAGTACTCTGCATGTTTTTGTGAGATTTAATCTGATTAAACAAACAAATTTCCCAATACAGTATACTCAATATTTAAAAAAAAAAAAAGAATTTAAGTCGTGGTGTTTGTGTTCCATGGATTTAGACTTAACCAGTGTTGTACTAATAGCTTTGCGAGGTTTGAAACTAAAAACCAAGAATACACCGGGCAAGACGTGTTCAGTAACCTGGATTTTTAGTCAGAGTGGCTTTGTTGTCTTGTGGGGATCCTGTGGCTGTCAGCAAGGTATCACCACGTGGGGAGTTCCAGAGCGCTATGAGGTGTTTGAGCATCTTGCTCTTTTTTCGTTACTGCGGTGGGATTCTTCATTCATGCAGCTTTTTTTGCCCTGTTCGTTGTGGAGCATTAAGTACGATGGAGTTTGTCTTGAACGTTTCTAAATGTTAGAGGTTTTTTGGTAAATTGGTATTTTAAATTTCTGCACCCCTGTGCTCTTCCACCATATTCAGCCTGTACAGCTCGAATGCCAGCAGGGCGCTCTGTTTCGGGATTTCGGTGGGGCTCGGCTTGTCACGGCTAGACGCCACAGAAGCAAGGGTGGCCTTCCCCCTGGCTGGCACGAAGCGTTTCCACCACTTACGGAGAATGTGGGGAACTGGGCCGTGCTTCTTTGGGAAGCACAAGGAATTTACAGGTCACCTGCAAATTGCATTTTTTCATGGACTTGTCCCTGAAATAGTGGAACAGGTAGTTGGACCTCCATCCTTAGAGATGCCGGAACCCTGTGTGAACAAGCCATGGGCAACCTGCTCCAAGGGGCCCTGAGTGGGACCAGATGACCCAGGTGGTCTCTGCCAAACGATTCCATTTGTGCCTGCATTTGCGGGAGAGAAAGGAAAATGATGGAAATTGAAGGCAATGTGGGAGTTTGTGCGAAACAGAAGCGTTACAGTTAAATTCAGATTTTGAGACTGGCCAAATTTTGCTAGCCTGATGCCTCATAACTTTTATCTTTAGTCTGTGTGATGCTACAGTTCTGTGAAGGTGTCAGAGAAACTTCTAAATGGTTTCATCTGTTTCTTCTTCTATGTAAGACGTTGCCGCGTTAGAATCCCAGCATGTTGTTCACGCTTCATTTTCTTTGTAGAAAGGATACAAACTTGGTGTTTTCTGCTAATGCCCACCTCTTTCACCTTACGTTACACCAGCAGTAAGCTGGGGTCTGATTACTCCTTTGAAAGATGAACTTCTTTAAACATTCTCTTGGATTTTACATACCTAAAAACCCAATGACTTTTTCTCCAGCCTTTTTATTGTCAGGGCATGAATAGGTGGCCTCGTGCCCCCCACGCTGTTTGGGTCGGACGCTGTGATTGTAGGGCTAATCTTCTTAGTGATACTCGGCACATGAAGAGTGGCGCCCGTAGGAGGACATCTGTGGTGCTGGAGTTGCTGTGCTGTAGTTTTCTTACCTTGTTTCTGAATGGTTGTGACATCTGGCATTAACGGTGTGAGTACAAGTGTATTAAGAGAGATCTTTTACTGGTAGGTGTGAAAAGAGTCGCACACACCAGTGGTTTTCAAAAGAAACAACAGCAGCTTAGCCGTATTGACAGAATGCTCAATTCCGTCGAAACATCCTGAAAAATGTGGGTGAAAGAACCCAATTTTGGGAAATACAAAAGGTTGTATGAGGTTCACTTCATCTCTCAAAGAAGAAGGGTTTGAGAAGAATCATCGCACTTGGGCATTGCCCTGCATCGTCGCGGGTGTAAATGAAGTAATGCGTTTTTACGTCCGGTGTTCTGGAGCCCACGCACTCACTCCCAGATGGCGGGGGGGAGCGTAAGGCAGTGAAAAGCTCTTTTATAAAGTTATTTTCTGCAGGAAATTATTTAGGAATGGGTGAACCCCACTTAATCTGTGTTTTGGAAGACTGAGGAATTAATTTCAAGAGATGTGTTTGATATTCCGTTTGGTGGCTTGCAGTCGTGTAAGCGTTGAGCTCCTTATTTTTTAAATCACTGTTTAGAAAGACAATCAGCTACTGCGACTACTTTTATTTGTAAACTTTCTCAACGTTTTTTCAAACAGCCTGCTAATTACTTTTTAGCACAGATCCTTAAACGTTAGAATATTTTTTTTTTTTTTATTAGAACCAGATATTAAAAACATGTTTTGTTGCAGTTGAGATTGAAACCGGCTTCACTACTTGCTATGGAAACAAGGCTTTAAAACAAATCTGTTCCCGTGCACGCTGATGTGCCAATCCATGTTTTTATGTAAGCGGTGAATTTTTTTCATGCCTTTTTGCAACCAGCTTCTAGAAAGAAATGTGATGTGGCCTATGCTTTTTTTTTGTATTATAGCCTGAATTCAGAGTCAGTAATGTATGTTTAGGTCAGAAGCATGTGCTAATTGTCCCACTGGATTAAAGAAAGGGTGGGACAAGAAAGGTATGCAACCTAACTAAAGATTAGCCTAATTGAAGATTTCCCCAAAGCCGGGTTCCCTGTCATTTGCCCAGGAGAACGCGGTGTTTTGTAATGCCACCGTTATTAAGAATCAGGAGGGGCTCAGGTGCCTTTAGGAGAAGAGTTGCGTCATGCTCTTCTCTGCGATCCTTGTTTGTTAATTTACGTGTGTAATACCAAACAGCAGTTTTTAAAATTAGTTAGTGTCCTGAGTTGTCAAATACCACAATAGCTATTTTCCCCCCCCTAGTACCACGCTTTTACCCGACAACCTGCGGAAGACCGTTCTATGGGGCTGACCATCCCTGGCTGCCGTGTCGCGGGGGGGTCCGCGCAGTGTTGAGGTGGTCGCTTACGCTGGCGCCAAACTCCTCGACAGACCTCTCACCTTGCAATGCACCTTCGCCAGGCCTGCGCCGGCTGTTCTAAATAACTTACTGAAGCGGTTCAGTTGTAAAACAGGCGCTAAAGGTTGATGAGACTTTATAAATGTTATGAAAGTTGAAACAGATCTTCACGAACCGGGTTGTCTGTTTTTTAAATAACGAATTTCTGTGTGTTTCTCGTTGCAGGCCACAGAAACGCTGTTCCGAATGGCAGTAGCAAGAGGAGCTATTACACCTTTAAGACATGGAGAAGTAAGGCTAAACACGTCTTTTTTTTCTTTTTTGCACATGTGGGATAATGTTCTGTTAATGTAATGGTTTATAAATTCCTGGGAGGCGTGTTGTCTCCAGGTAAGGGGGAAGGCGGGGCTATCTATAGCGAACATACCTGCGTCGCAGGTTTTGTTAAAGGAGAACAAGAATTGAAATCCTGCCCAGATTAACTATTTCTCAAAAAACACTCTTATTTTTCTCTTGGCCTGAATTGTAAATTAGCCTTATAATAGAAGTGAATCACAAGAATGTCCTTTCGGCCAGGCAATTTTTCCACTTGATTTTGCTAATGAAAAATGGCAGAAACTAGAGAAATTCTAGAGATTGATCGTTGTTATTGGGTAGCTGTGGAGAGGTTACTTCATCCTTTGGCCGTTCCTTTCAGGAAATTGGTAACTTCAGGTACTATATGAAGTATTAATACATTAATTATTCTGAAGGGGATAAATATATTTGAATATTATGTTGCTCACACATGTTTCTGTTGATGGTGAACATTTGTCTCCTCCTTGGTGTGGTTTTATGTCAGGAAAACATTAATCTGAACGTTGCTGATTGAATATCTCCGATATCGGGTGGTGGAATTGCATGAGTTGAATTTCATTTAAAAAAAAACAAAGTACAGTTAGTCATGGCAGTGGAAATAAGAACTGAGCTGGGCGATGCCACAGCTGGACGTACAGTATGTAGGGTTTTAAATGTAGAAACCTCTGTGTTTTTTCATGGCAATCTGATTTTCATCGAATTCCTAGGTAACTTTGTGAAAAATTCATATAGTGGACACAGCTTTCAGTCTGGAATCTGGACCTGGACTTACCCTGGAGTCCCAGCTGTGCTGTAAAACGTTCCTTATGCTGATGAAGTTGCCTTAATTTCTCTTTTGAAGTAAAGTAATCATCTTCGCACCAGTGTCTGAAGACGGACCCGAGATTTCCTGTCCTGCCATTTTCCATAGTTTCAGCTTTTCTTTTATGCTTTCTATGTTCTGCTCTTCATTCTTTTCTGCAGAAGAGTGCAACGCCATTTCCAGAAGCCTTAGTTATGGAATATGTGCGACTGACTCTTCCAAGTTCTCTCTGTTTAGGTTATTTCAGTGAAGCGTACTAAGTTTTCTGTGTTTCAGTGACCGTGTTGCTCAGAGAGTTTGTGGAATCTCCATCCTCGCAGTTAACCGGTGAATGGCACGAATTGTGGAAAAATCAAATGATATATTTTTTTAAAGCGTGACTAATTGTACCATGCAAAGCAAAATACTGGGTCGATTACAGGCATAATGATCTCTCTTGTGAACGACATTAGTAATTCTCTATCTGGTACATCTTATGTTGAGCCAGTTCAGCTCACTGATGTGGTAGAAAGAGTTTGATATTTTTTTTTTTTTTCCTTCAGACGTTCCCTCTGATCTTTTTATCACTTAAACCGCCTCAAGGGCTAGAGAGAACCAGATGAGAAAGCAGCCAGATAAGTGGTGAGAGGATGTAGCCGCGGCTAGCAAGAGAGGCACTGGGCGAAAGTACATCTCTTTGATGACGGTGGACTGTACGTTGGCGTACTGTGTCCTGTGACACTGTTCTGAGGTATTCCTTGGGCTTCAGTGGAAAGGCAGTTAATGCTAAGCTAGATAACTTACAGATAAAACATGTAAGAATTGTCCAGAGTTGGCTTTTTGTGTAAGAAGGCAGTGGGAGAAGGGAAAATACCTTTTTTCTCTCCTATATTTTTATCAGGCTATACGCAGCGGGGAGAAATCCTTTTCACTCAAGGAAGATCTTTTCATTAAATTCCATTGTGGAATTATAATTTATTTAGTCTGAAAATGAGGAATGACATTTATCAAATGAAATTAATTTTTCCAGAAGAAACATAATTATCAAGAGTCGTATTAAAATATTTTTTTAGCTCTTCCAAGAAGTCGCTAAATGTTTGCAGAGTGCGTAAGTAGAAAGGGAGCCAGAAAAAAATTGAATATGAACTAAAGTTGACTGTATTCTGTTTGAGAAGCGCGAACTTGGCAGTGAAAATCAAAGCAGAGCAACTTGTTTATTGGAAATTCCAAACTACGGGACAGCAGTCCAAATGTGCAAAAGTGCTGTTCAGCTTTCGGAGCAATCCTTAAAAATGTAACCACATTTAAGAGGGGGTAAAACTGTTCAGTACTAGAAGGCAAAAAACTGTGTAAATACTGATTTGTTTTAAATACATAAATTAAAAAAATGACAACGTTCTGTCTGCACGGCTGAACAGATTAATGCGCAAACACTGTGCGCATTAAAACAAACAGTGTGCATGGAAAACTATTGGTTATCATCCAGCTTTCATCACCAGGTGGATTTATAATTTATAAGACTGAACGTCTACGGGAGATCCCTCTTCTTCTCCTTCCAACCTTTCCCCGTTTCTTGGGACTCATCAAGCCTTTATGCATATAGAATTTTTAATTTTTTCCTTTATTATTCTTGAAGAAATCGAAAAATGAGGTTGTACTGGTTTTTGACTTTTGCATGTCATATGTAAAATTACTATTGGGAGTTTAGAAAGGCGTGCTGCCAAAAGTAGGTACCGAATTTGGGTACATGGTGCTAGAAGTTATTTCGCTGTGGGATGTAGATTATGAAGGTTCCTGAAGAATCTTCTCAGAAGTTCCCTTGCTCCTGGATTGAAGTGTAGTGGCATCCGTGGGAGGGGATCACACCCAGAAACATAATTCATTTTCAGGATTAAATATATTGTTTTTCATGTTAAGTAGTTATTTCTGTCAGTGGCTTTGTTTTGGGGGTGGAGCATGAGGCAGAGCCTTGTAGAGTTTTTGTGCTTCTGTTAGCGCTTCTAGATCATTCCCAAATGATCCAAAAAATGCATGAGCAGACCACATCTATGGCTGCGCCCGTCTACAGAAGTCTTAGGGTGCATTTTATTAACGTCGCGAGGTTCAGAGTTGGTGATGGGCATAGCTGAGAGCTGTGCATTCAGGGTGCCTGGACCTGACACCACCCAGAGAACGTCTCCAGCTGTTTCTTCTGAAGACCTGCTGCCGTCTGTTCCTCACACCGTCCGGCCTCTTCCAGACAGAGCTGCCATCTTCGTAGGTGCAGCTGAGGTAGCAGCAGCGGTGGAGCCGAGGAAACGAGAGCCTGCCTGCTGAGGAGGGTGAAAAGGGGAAGAGGAGGAGGGTAGTGCTCCAGAGCTGGCTGCTCATGCTTCCCGGCTCTGCCTCTCCTGGAGCTTCTGATGGTCGTGTGCGCAGCCCCCAGCCGAGACTGCCAGGAGGAGTCAGGGTTGGCAGCAGCGGCTGCAAGAAGTCACCGGGTGCACGGTAGGAGGATGGAATACATTTGACACAGGCTAGGGTGAAGTTCGATGGCTATACAGAGGGGAGAAAACTTCCCTAACTTTAATTGGAAATGACCGGTTTTATTCACGTTGAACAAGTGATCTACCAAAGACAGTGTGTCGCGTAAGATTTGTACATCACGTGGAGGTACTGAAGAAGAAGGACGGATCTGATTAGGACAATTAATTTGCAGGACTGATGTTCTCAGTCCCTGTAGAGGAGGGAAACGAAGGCACACAGCCCATCCAGAGAAGGAGCAAGAGCAGGGGGGTTGGACCTTTAAAGGTCCTTTCCAGCCCAACGCATTGTGTGATTCTATGATAAATGGAGAAGTTGGAACCCTTAATGGAAAAAAAAATTATGAAGTAAGTAGGCTGACACGGACAACTGAGATTCAATGGCAGAGGCATGATTCCCAGAGACCTGGGACTGGTATCTGCCATGCACAAACTCTGTGGCTGCCGACTTCCTTCCTCTAACATCTTTATGAATTTGTAAACTGTTTTATTGTCTTTTCATGTGAAAAATGCTGTGACTTCTGAGTCGAAGAATTCAAGCATGTGTCTTTGGAGTCCATGAAGTCTATCAGGAAAACCCCCAGTGCTGCCTCAGAACCGAAGAAGAGGAGGTCCATACCCATGGATGGTGCTCTCCTGTCCGAAGTGTTAAGGCGTACGGGGGACCTCCAGTGTTGTGGAACTTCCACAGTCTTCATGGGGTGTCTTTTGATGGCAAAGACAGGAAAAATAATTTTGCAGAAGAAAGAGACTTACATAGGAGAGTCAGAGCGAAGAAAGAGCTTAGGCTGTACGATAGGCTCCGTTTTATAACGCCCGCAACAGCTGAGACGTTTTGAAGAGGTTTCAAAGAAAGGAACAGACTCTTCAGTCTGTAGCATTACGATAGAATGCCGTTAATTTAGGATATTTGTTGTTTTTTTTTTTTTTTTTCCCTTCCCCCCCCCGAGTTATACAAAAGCCTTTGTTCACAAAATACCGTGTGAAACAGATATACAAGGGGATTTCCAGGCCGCGTCTTTGGGTTTCGGAAAAGCTGGGTTCACAGCAGCGGTGGGATTTAGCTGGGTGCCGGAAGAGATACCTGTCCTAAGCGGTCTAAGGCGCTGATGAACGACACACCATGAAAACCAGGCAGCGCCTGAATGGTGCGTCAGGTCTCTCCTGCTCAGCCGATGTGGTTCATTTCCAGGGTGAGCTAATGACCAGCCGCCAGCCGGCGTTCCTGGCACTGCGCTGGTGCTGGCTCCTGGTTCCTCGGCGAGTTACCGGTTGTGTTTTCTGTAGGGAAGAATGGGGCGAAGGTCAGCTTGCTTCAAAGTGTGCTTTGCTGTAAGAAGTCACGTCTTCGCTTTTGTTTAAAACTATGTTTAATAGATTTCAAAATGAAATTCTCATTGGTTGTGTTTTCTGTACGGTAGAAAACGTGAAGTGCAAAGCTCTATGAATTTAGCCCAGATATCTGTAAAAAGTAACTTCCGTGGATTTTGCATTCGTAGTAAATATGGATGATGCACATGCGATCGAAGTTTTAGGCAAAAGTTAAACAAGGGGATTAGTAAGGATCTTTAAAATGCAATTTATTTTATATTTTTACAAGTAAACACGTAAAAGTGGAAGCAGCAATTTGCGAAATACCTCTTGATGCAGCGGTTCTGCAAATCCCACAGACTTTATCCTCTGCTGTAGCATTTGCGGTCGTGGACAACGTGGTCCAAGTGCCACCTCTGTGACTTGGGTTCCAGCTTTAAACAAGCTCCGGAACCGCTCTCAAGGTAACAGCAGTTTGTTTTGCTCTGAAAGCTTAGTAACAGCTTAGTGATAGCAATGCCGTTACTTTCAAATGGGCATTTTTTTATATTTTTGAGGTAAAATGCTTGTTTTGACAATTCTTGCTCAACCGAGTATTCTTTCTTTAAAAATCAAAACCACAGGCTACTTTGTTATATGGGGGGATGTGTATATGTTTAGAATAATATTATTAAAGTAAATAATCCATTTTAAAATGTGACTAAAAGCCGAAAAAATTGTGAAAACCTTTGTTTCTTGCATTTGTGGTTTGCACTAAATGATAAATAGTAGATAATTTCTAAAACAATTCTCTCTCTTTAAGCATATATGGAGACATGTGTATATATATATCTGTAGGTTCTTTTTAACTGTGAAATTTTATCGTGTGTTGATTTTAATAAAGAATTTCAAGCTAGGAAAGGAGGGGACAGTGTTAAAGTGACATTACTACCAGCTCAAGGTTCCTTGCCCTCTTTTTCTTCCCCATCCGTCGTGTCGTGTAGAGCCCTGGGAGCTCAGATGTGGCATCGAACCATATAGACAAGAATCTTTTCTATGAATAGCAATAACTGTAATAATTCTTCTCATGAGAAGGGACTTTCTGATTTTACTTGCCTTTGGAACAATCTGAAAGAGATCGCAGGACACCTCGGTCTTCAGATTTAGTTGCCATGGAACAGAGTATTCCTTTAAATGCTGATGTTTTTTCCATATAAGGGGGTTTATTCTAGTAATTACAAAATCCTATATTTGATTTTTAAATTTCGGGGTTTGTCACAATTATGTTTCCGCTTGTAATTTTGGCCAACTTCGTTTGTAATACGTGAAACGCAGGAAGACTTCATAAACAATAGCATTTTAGGTTCTGAAGAAATACCGCGGGTCACTTGAGATTAATTTGCATTGAACTGAAATTGCTGTGGGCACGCTGTTTCTTGTGATTTCAGCTCGGGGCCGTACCGGGCCTAATCACTTACAGGCACATTAGAAGCCGAATGGCAACGGGGTAGCGGACATCTGATCCCCTCGCCCTCGTGCCTTCCTACCACAAAGATGTCTTTATAACCCGGGGTTCAAAAGTTCTGCTCTCACAGACTGCCCCAACAGCTCTGGTTTCCGTGCCTGNTGTTAATATGTGAGGAAAGATGTTTTCTCAGATTTACATAAATCTTGCAGCAGGAGAGACGCTGTAGTCATGGCCCCGAAGGCTCTCTGCTTTTTCAGCCTCGTGCCTTTAGCCAGGGACACGTTTGCGAAGCAGCGCCGTTGGTGAAAACCAGCCTTGTTTGTTCTCGCTGAAATGGTAACGCTTCCTAGCAAGCAGTATTTGACATTACAGAAGAAATCTGGCTTGGTACAATGAAACTTAAATTTTTGTAAGGCCGTGTCATAACATTCACGGGTTTTTTTGGCCTTCAAGGCAGGATTGTCGGTCTCTTGGATCTTCTCCTGTGGGTTTTTTCCCCTCCTGGTTAAGGGTTGTTAGTACACAGAAAAATGTGTATTTTTTTTCATTTAATATGTTGCAAAACAGCATCAATTTAATTTAACCCAGCCGTATTTTCTGAATATATGGTGTGAGGTCCAAAGTGCCGGTCGGTTGCAGTGCTGATTGCTCTTACCGTTACCCTCTCATTTTTGAAAGGTGTTTGCAGAACTAAACGGAAGGAGGTGCTTGCAGGCCGGTCCGAGTCCCTTTTCGTCTAAAGGGAGGTCTCCGTCCCCGAAGGAATAATTTGTACTTTTGATTTTTAGCTTTTTCAAAAGAAATGTGTTTTTCAGTGTTCCGAAACATCAATTAAAGAACCCCTTTAAATTATTGGCATACATCGTTACAGCTTTCTGCGTAGTGAAGTCAGATTTGGAAGTGGTATTGAGCCTGTCTTCTATGAACTCCTGTAAATAAGCAGCAAGTGGGTAAAACGTATCCATAGGAACAGAACTGGTTTTTGGTCTACCTACTCAAGGTTTGGGATACGTGTCAGAAGCATTTAAGAATAGTGCTGGTATCTGGGAAATCCTTCTGGCAGGTCACGGTGGGTAGCAGTTCAAAGGTAATTTAATTGCTGAAGACTGGCGTACCTTATCTGTGTTATCTGGAGGTAAGCCAAAAGTAAATAATTCTGATTAAACGCAGTGAAAACTAAAGCTTGATTGGAGAGAGAGAGTGCCGCCGGTCCCTGGGGGGGAAAGCCACCGGATCACCTCTGAGGTGTTCCAGCAGACAGCGGTTGAGGATGTTTTTGCCATGTATCCAGTTGTGCGAAGCCTTTACTTGCCCTGCATTATCCACTTTATGTGGTTTACAGGATTTTAATTCAGTTTTAATCCCAAAGAGGAAAGTAAATGTGTGTCAAAACCGGAGCTGAATATGAAGAACTCCTCTGCTCTTTTAATATGCAATTTGCCTGAGGATATTTAGTTTCTTACTAAAAATCATCACGAGCCGTGAAAAAAATATTGACCTATTCCAAATAATTTTAAAGTGGAGTAGCGGGATTCGTAGGTTAGGGAACGTGGAAAATGAAGACACTGCAGAAAGCACGTCTGGTGTAAATTTAAGGTAGAAATGTATGAAAACGGGAGAGCGGCTGCATGTTCCAGACTGTGGAGAATTACCACTGAAGAAAGGTAACAGGCAAGTTTGGAAACCTAGAGAATTTATGATTTTACTTCTGTTTGAAAGTTATCTAGGTGATTCACGCTTTGCGTGTTTGTGTTAAATGTACGGGAAATATGGTCTGTCTGTTTTTCATGGAGTGGAACAATGGGATTTGGTAGGACCGGAGGGAATGGATTAAAGCTAGAGACGGGACGATTCAGGCCGGACGTCAGGAAGAAGCTCTTCACCATGAGGGGGGTGAGCCCCTGGCCCAGGCTGCCCAGAGAAGCTGTGGCTGCCCCATCCCTGGAGGGGTTCAAGGCCAGGCTGGACGGGGCTTGGAGCAACCTGGGCTGGTGGGAGGTGTCCCTGCCCAGGGCAGGGGGTGGCACTGGGGGGGCTTTAAGGTCCCTTCCAACCCCAACCGTTCTGTGATGATTCTATGATTCAGTACTTCAGTGTTTGACATACCATGCTATGCGTTATTTTTATTATAAAGGTTTTTTTTAATGCGGGCCGATGGCATGTATTTATCTTCGGATAATCATAACTTCCCCTTTGTGAAGTGAAACACGGGGCTAAAGAATAAATTGAATTATGCTCAGAAGTATTTGCCAGGTATCTTCCGCCAAGAAGTTTTTGACAAGGGTTAAAGTAAGGAGGGAATTACCTATTTTAAAGACTCCTTTTCTTTGTGATACCTTACCTGTATATTCCGGATTTCTTATTCTTTTCCATCAGCGAAACGGTGAGTGCATGGCAGACGCAGACAATGTAACATTACGGCAACAAAACTAAACGTGAAGGAATATGTTTACTTCCCAATCTAGCTTTTTGTTTAACGTGACTTGGGGTGGTCCAGAAATACGGCACTGGGGACTATATGAAACTGTTTTCTTAAGATAATTGTTTTTAATTTCTTTCTCATTAAAAAGTGTAGTTAGTGATCGTTATTTCAAATATAGA
This sequence comes from Rynchops niger, assembly GCA_013400035.1. NCBI lineage: Eukaryota > Metazoa > Chordata > Aves > Charadriiformes > Laridae > Rynchops > Rynchops niger. Next base: position 87,742 of record VXBH01007181.1, read on the forward strand.
CATTCCTTTTGTATAACCTGACAGTGTTCGTTTAATAACTATTCAAATTGTGCTGTATATGTCTATATTCGTGACAGCCTAGTTGATGGGTCACATCAGTGTGACAAGAAACAAACACCAAGACAGACCGCAGTCACTGTGGAGTTGAGATCAATTTTGGACTTTGCATCATAGGCTTTTTCCTTTGGTCGAGTGACTGGGGGTAAAAGAAAGTCACCGTATTTCCTCTTGTCCAGTCATTTTTAATGTTCTCATTCCTTCTGCTCTTCCAGCTCAAATTATTTTATGCTCCTTTATCTATATGTTAGACTTGATAAAATATCTTTGATCATATACAAACAACAAAAAAGTAGTCATCTTTAGTAACTTGCCCTATGCATAAACCTAAATGCATTTTGAAGTGCATTATTTGCATTGTCTAAAATGAGGATGAATGTGCTACAGGCAGCGAGAAAGCTCTTTCTATTTCCTTTCCGATGTTCTAAAGTTTGGTGGAAATCATACAAATAATAGTATATATTGCCTTATTATAATGTGTAATCTTAGCTTGTAGCTGGTGAACTGAAAAGAAGTGAAGAAAAATGAAAAGAAAGGAAGGGAGAGTTATGAACAGAATGAATGAAATAGGTAATAACAACTCCCGTGATCCTCATAGTCCAGCCGTTGAAGGATGGGCTGGATGAGCAGACAGTGAGGTGGGTGGAGAACTGGCTGAACAGCCGGGCCCAAAAGGGGGTGATCAGTGGCACAAAGTTTAGTTGAAAGCCAGTAACTAGCAGTGCACCCCGGGGGTCAGTACCGAGTCTGATCCTGTTCGACATCTTCCTTAACCGTCTGGATGAGGGGACAGAGCGTCCCCGCGCAGGTTTGCTGATGACACCAGCCTGGGAGTGGCTGATACACCGGGGAGTTGTGCTGTCATCCAGGGGGACCGTGACAGGACGGAGGAACGGGTTGACGGGAACCTCATGAAGTTCAAGAAGTGCAGAGCCCTGCACCGACGTGCGCTGGGGCCGCGTAGCTGGAAAGCAGCTTGGCAGAACAGGACCTGGGGGGGTCCGAGTTGAACATGAGCCAGCTGCAGGAGCACTTTCTGCAGAGCAGGCTGATGGTATCCTGGGCTGTATTAGAGAAAGTATTGCCAGCAGGGCGAGGAAGGCGATCCTTCCCTTCTACTCAGCACGTGTGAGGCCAGGCCTGGAGTGTTGTGTCCAGTTGTGGTCTCCCCAGCGCAGAAGAGATGCGGACGTCCTGGAGGGAGTCCCGTGAAGGGCCACAAAGATGATACAGGGACTGGAGCGTCTCTGCTGTGAGGAAAGGCAGGGGGAGATGGGAGATGAGAAGCCTGGAAAAGAGAAAGCGCAGGGGGGGATCTTGTCAATGTATATAAATGCCCGAAGGGAGAGTGCGAAGGAGATGGAGCCGGGCTCCCTTCAGTGGTGCCCAGAGGGAAGGGGCAGAAACTGAAATACAGGAGGTTCCCTCTGAACAGCAGGAAAGACTTTTTTCCTGTGAGGGTGACCGAGCCATGGCCGGGCTGCCCGGAGAGGTTGTATAGTCTCCGTCCTTGGAGATATTCAAAAGCCATCTGGACGCGGTCCCGAGCAGCTGGCTCTAGGTGCTCCTGCTAGAGCAGGGAGGTGGGAACAGGTGACCGCTGGAGGTCCCCTCCTTCCCCAGCCGCTTTGTGGCCTTCTGGTTGTGTTTGAAGAGCTAAATTTTCAAACTTTGCCGTGTATTTTTCTATATGTATAAAACAAGGATAATGACAGTTTTGTTGGGCATATATGTGTTTAATATTACACAAAATTTAAAATTTAAACAATTTAAACTTCTTTTACGCTGTAGAAAAAAAAATCAAAAGACGTTACCTAAGGTAAGTGATTCCAGTTTGTAAAGGCTAAGAGTTTTACCGTGCCTTCCAAAAAATGAAGATGTGAGAAAATACTGTTTGTTTTCTCAGATTTTTAGGGAGAATTACTAGAATTTGGAACTGATGCCCGAAACAGGGTGAAGTGTCTCTGCTGTAGTGTTATGTGGTGGTGGGCAGGAAGAGCCTGTGGAGCATCTCCACCGTATCCTCGCTGGTGAGAACAGCCGGCTTTTGTGGTCACCGTAAGTCTGGTGCCATGCTCATCAGTTCGTACTTCAGATCTTTTATTTTCTTCCTTCTTTTAAAGAGCTTTATGGGTCTGCTCTGGGAGGCCAGCCCTGTACCTAGATAAGAACACGTTTAGGAGAGCAGTCTGGCCTTAGACATTTACCTACCTCTTCAAATGTAGAGCAAGTCTTTGTCGTGGAAAAGGTCAAACGCCATTGCTCGGTTCTCAAGCGTAAGCGTTGTGGGTTCTTCAAGAATCGGTAAAAATGGGCGATCGTTGAACGTAATATTGTTGAAGTTCTGTCGTAACTGCCTGCATTATCGTAATATTTTTACAATATTAAATTTCTATCTTCTCAGAAAGATTTATATTGTTTTTCTTGACGGGTATCTTAGTGTGAGATGGTTCTGATCGGGGAAGATGTGGTCTGCCAGCAGCAGGCACGTTTGCATGAGTGAACGGTTGGAACAGTTCTCCCACTCTGAACCACGAAACCAATCTGTTCCTGTCGGTTACAATTTTATGGAAACTAATTCTTTGTTGATGGAATCAGGTGAAAAATATGTGGTTCTGATTAGCAAACAGTATGCAGAGTTTCTTAAGGTCGTGGAGAACATTCCTCTGGACGTGTGCATGTTTTCAGATGTCTGTGTGAGACTGGGCATATATATTATATCCACGTCTTCCTGTATTAAAAACGATGGGCGGTTTAGTTTTTTCTTTTTATACATACTTTTAAAAAATATTTGTACTGTAATTGGTAAAACTGTAATATTAGTATGTTTATGACAGTAGAATAAATATTCAGTTCCATTGTTTCTGAGTTTTAGAAACTTGGTTTCTAAGAAACTTGTGTTTGTAAACTCAACAACCCTCAAGAAATATTTAGTGGAACTATGTAACTTAAAGTCAAACAACTAGATTTTTTTGAAGTAGCGGTGTTTTCTGTAAGAAATACGTGTTATTCGAGTGACTGCCTGGATAAAATAATGACCGTTCATTTTTAAGTATCCTGCAGAGCTGCAAAAAGTGAAACTGGGATCTGCAGTCTGCCCAACAGAGTGCTCACCGCCTCACCACCTACAATTAAGCATAAGTGATTTTTCTGCTCAAGACAGGCTCAAGACTGATTTAGCAATGAAACTTAATGACTTCTAGCCCTTAGAGAAAACGGCCCGACAAGGTTGAGGTTGTTGGCAGGGCGATGTGGGAAAGCTCTTGCTGAAACTCCCCTCCCCGTTTCTGATCTTCTGTTAGCAGCACTTAGCACTCTTAACTTTCAGTTAAGCAAATATTCCCCCGAAAACTGTGCCTTGTGCTACTTCTTTCTTTGTGGCAGGCTAAAGGCAAAAGGAAAGATGATGCCACTGCAGTTCTGATCAAACCCGACCGCTTCACTATGAGGGTGAAGTCCTAATGGAAACTAAAACGTAGAAGCGAGTTCTCAAGTGCCCGTGGAAGGGTAAGGTCACCGCTCTGGCCATAGAAGTCTCAGGCTGAAAACTAAAGCGAAGCGTGCGTGTGCTTCTTGACAACCTAATGTATCACTGGTCAGTTGTTTATTTAGTGCTTAGGTTATAGGGAAAAAATGGTGGAGGAACTGACTGCTACCAAAAAAAAAAAAAAAATTAATCATATTAACAAACTGCTTTATACTCAAAATTGCTTCATTTGAGTTTTCAGGAATGTGTTACTTAAAGGAAACAGGAACTTCAGTTCTGTGACTCCAAGGAATACATCTGGAATAACAATTCAGAGGGACATATGGCATCAATTGGCTTATATTTTCCTATATAGGGGTCCTGATTGCAGTTAAAGGGAAAACCGTTCATTAATTACGCACAATTAAAAATACAAATACGTGGTGGTGTCAGTTTATACACCCTGTTGAAGTACAGTGAGTTCGGAAAAAAAGGTGGAAGTTGAGCAAAGAAACGTGACTTTTCTCTTTGTCAGCTGTGGCAATAACTTGCTTTACTTTTGTAGTGTGTTTTTCCCCGTAAAGGTTTTGACTCCCTTACTCTTACCTCTTCAGACAGATCAGTCTCTCCTTCCCCTCTATGTCATTTTCATTTACAAAGAGAAGTGATGCTGCAGTTGCAGTTCGTTCAGTGTAACTGCCTTCTCAGCAGTGCTCAAAGTCTTGTTCCTGCGAACAGCTACGGCCGTGTTTGTCGATGGAAGTATTCACGGTAACAAAACCAAACGTGCGCCTAAACTTTTGCGCGAGCGGGTGGTGCGAGATGCTAATTCCCACAGGCGCCTTTAGCACAGGCTCTGGTGCTCTGCTCGGTAGGGAGCGGATTTAAGTACGTGTGTATGTCCCCCTGATTTCAACAGTATTTAACCAAATAGGCGACTTAAACTTTTTGCAAGACAGGAAGTAATAATTTAAGCATGTACTTAATTTTTATTTATTTAAAAAAAACCCAAAACCCAGGGCATTGACAGCCTCATTGGAACGAGCGCTGACTTAGCCTTATATTTACCATCCCTGGAATATTTGCCACCCCGGCTTTGATTTACCGTCCTTGGTGTATGTGGGGTATTTCTCATTATAATGGAGAGGAGTAGATTATTTTTTTGGGGTAGTGAACAACCATTTTTAAAACGATGCTGAGGTTTCTCCTTAAATGCACAAGTATACTTTTCAGTAATCTGTTTTGCAGACGGGCTTGTAGCACCGTTAGTCAGTGGAATTAGTCTGAACCTTCCCAAGCCTATTTCCAATTGCAGATACTGGCTTTGCTTTGAACCGCTCAGGCTGAAATGTCCTAAGACAGATGAGGCTGGTGCCCCTCAAATTAAGTTTCTTTGCTCTGCAATCTCGATTCACCTCCTTTCACGAGGGAGGTGAGGTCTTTTCCAAAGCCCACCACGTGAGGAGGTAATGAAAGACACGTGCACTCGCAGACCCGAGTTACGCTTGCACCAGCAACGCGTGTCGAGGACCACGTGGACTTAATAAGGGGTGATTCCTGCTCCGAACGGTTAACTACCTTAAATAAACTTGAAAAAAAGCTGGAAAAAAGTGTATTATTAACATCTCCACACGAGGCTTGGCTAGATAAGCGACTAACTGGGAGTCATACAGGTACAAGTGAAAAGTAAACTTTTTAACTCTTCAGCTCCAAGGGCAAAATAGTGTTGCGGTAGGTTGTGCAATAGCTATGCTTAATTCCCGCCGTGACCTCGTTACTGGGGTTACCTGCAGTGAAAGAGCACTGGTCTTGATGACCCAAGTGGTCTCCTGCAGCTTTAGGTTCCAGTGGAGCTGGGCCCTGGGGCTTAGCCCGTCTCTCTTCTTTGTGGCCATCCAGTGATAAAGCAGGTGCTCGGGCCACCCTGTAAATGTCGTTCTACAAATTTAGTGACTAATAATATCGTTGGGGTGTTAGATGTATCTTATCGCTTTGCCCATTTCTTGAATTTCACCGAAGGCTGGAAGGAAAAGGCAGGTGTTTTGCCGGGATAGCACTGACAGCATCGCTGCCTCGCGTTGCTGAAGCGTTTGTAATGCGTGTGGAGGGGAGCTGCGCTCTTACCAAGTTCCTCTCTGGTTTTACGATTTTCTGAGACAGGTACTTTGGCTCTCAGGCGTGTTGGATTGTAAGTCTCTCTTAACTTGTTAGTAAGAAGAGTTCAACAGCCATTTTTAATTTACTTCCCTGGATTTTCTTCGTCCTGTCTGAGCCGTGTCATTTTATGGTCTGTGCAGAATGGAACTGAGCAGAGGCAGATGTGGAAACACTTCTCACTAACCGAGCTTTGTACGCAATGTTCTCCCCTCCTGTGACATTCATTACAGCTCGCTGGACTTTGTGTAAATTTAGGAGAAAAATGCAGACAAATAAAATTTCCGTGTGTCATCTGCATGCCCTTGAACTGAGTTTAGCTTTGCAAGGACTGTGTGCAAGAGACTGCGAGTGGGTACTTGGAATTCCAGACATTTGGAAGTGTGCACATATGCTTAATAAAACTTTTTGCCAGAGAAAAAAAACCCCTAAGTTGCTGAAACTCAGAACTTTTGTGTAATCAAATCTGACCCTGGAACTGTTTATCAGCTTTAAGTGTCCTTCGCTTTTTATATGGATGCTTGTGATGATGCGCTCACTGCGGGGGGTCGGGCTAGATGACCTTTAAAGGTCCCTTCCAACCCCGCGCTGTGATTCTATGCGTAAAGGAAAGACTGATTGCTGTCTGTTTCCGTGTTCTTGGTAGACACTGCCGATCTTAAAGTTTATTCTTTTGTTTCGTCTCAAATAGAAAAGAGCCATTTAAAAGCAGCATCTGATAAACAATATGGGCTGGTAGAGACAGTGGTTATCAAGAAATAATTTCAGTGTGGGACATTAAATGTCTAATTTACAGAGCATGTCCTTCCAACCATTAACTGTACTTGTGAAACGGTCTTAAATTAGTATTTTTTCATAATTTGATCCCCCAATACAAATTATTTCAGTTCAAGTATATGCAATTTTTAGCAATACCATTAGCATTGAGGTTCACAAAATATTTTTATTATTTTAACATGACAGTAATATGGGAAATATTGTTATATGTAATGGAACTGTGAACGCAAAAGACAGAAATACACCATTACGGTGAATTGTATTTATTGGTTTGGTGGAACTTTATCAAATACAGCCTTGTTTCAGATTAACTACGCGATCCTGTAAGATATCGCTCATTAGTACTTTGCTAATGTTGCACAGATGGTTTATATGGCAGGCGATCAGTTAGTGCAGAGAAAAAGGTAGTTTATCCTACAATACACTGTAAAGAGATTTATTTTTATTGACTCTAATAAATGTTTTGAGATAAGATTTGCCCTAGCACATATTAAAATATCAGTGCCAGACTTTACTACAACAGCTATTAAAGTGCTGCTCAGCAATGGACATAGTGACAAATAACGGGCTAAAAAAAGGTCACTTACCCCAAGGCATTTTTATGCAAACAGAGTTATAATTTGAGGTTACATTACTGATACTGGAATGAACAGTGACAGCTGTTTAACGTTTCAAATGCTGTCCTTATGTTTGTAGCAGAGAGAACGCTTTGTGCATTTGAAAGTTAATGGAGAGTTTTAGAGAAGCCGCATAAAAGGGTTCAGAATTGATGGACTCTCACTCGATTCCTTCTCAATTTGCCGGCAGTGCCCGCGGGACGTTCGGGTATCATGACCAGGGGTGACCGGACAGCGGGGACCGCTCTCCTCTCTGCTGTCCTCTCCAGAGGGTGGCTGTGGGCTGGCCTTGGGACGGGCACGCATGCCCGCTGCTAGGGCAAGGAGGACCCTGCAGCTACCTGACGCCTGCTGCCATCCCTGCTTTGGTATAGTTTTTACAAGGCTTAGTATCTTCTCGGCCAAAGTGCTCGCTCCGCTCACGCCGCAGCGGCACGTGGCACTTCAGAGATGCCGTGTTGCTTTTCATTATGGACCATAAGAGAAGACATTTCTAGGTTTTGCCTTGGTGTGTTTTTTTGTGCCCCTTAGCGTGAAGAAGCCCTGCTGTGTCTCTGTTAGGCGGCCGGGCAGAGACTTGCGGCCATGCTGTCCCCGTCCCTGGCTCAGTGCACGCTGCCCCAGGGACCTGGGTGTCCTTCTATCTTGTCCTCTCCCCTTGTTTCTTTTCTCCCATTCAACAGTATTTTTTTTTAAGGTTTGTGTTGGAAGGGACCTTAAAGCCCACCCAGTGGCACCCCCTGCCCTGGGCAGGGACACCTCCCACCAGCCCAGGTTGCTCCAAGCCCTGTCCAGCCTGGCCTTGAACCCCTCCAGGGATGGGGCAGCCACAGCTTCTCTGGGCACCCTGGGCCAGGGGCTCACCCCCCTCACAGCAAAGAATTTCTTCCTGATATCTAGTCTAAATCTCCCCTCTTTCAGAGTCTTTTCTTATAAGGAGTAGAAAGAGCCCACCAGATTTGTGCTTTCATAGCATTATCCCCAAAGTGAGCACCATGTGCAGTGGTGAAAGACTGCAAGCCCTGCCGGAGTGGTGCTGGGAAGACTGGGCCAGCCTGTTAAAGGGGGGTTCTTCGGACCAATCGAAGCATCTGACAAGGAGAAGACGATGGGGCAGGTTGTCTGTAAGTTACAACATCATTTCTGTGCTGTCTGCTATTAAGATGTCTCCACTCCCACAGCACCGAACGTGAAAGTTTCCCTAAGTAGGGATTTTAGGAGAGCTAAAATTAGACAAAGCTGCTCTTATTGCTGGAATACCCAATTCAGTCGTTTTTCCAGTGTAGACGGGAGCTCAGATTTGTCTATATTAATTCCGTTGTGGTATCTTAAGGAGTTTTGTTCAAGATCTCTTAAAAAAAAGAATTTCTATTTCTGACGTTCTTATCTGGCGTTACATTAAACGTTTGAAAATATACATATTAAACATTTGAAGACATACTAATGAACCAGGGCTCCTTGAATTTTTCTATGAGCTATTCCTGTGTTGCTGGCAGATCAGGGTATCAAAATACTGCAGTAAATCACTTCATAATTAAATTCTTTGTTGATATCTCAGGGGTTTGAAATTCCTTTGGGTTTTCCCACCACCACCTTTCAAGATAAGACCCAATTTGTCCTGTTTTCCACAATTCTAAAGTAGTTTCTGCTCAGGTGACCTAACAAGCAGATAAAAACAGTGCTATGTTTGGGGGAGAGAAAAGATTTGAGAGTTTTAATTTGTATATCCATTTATCTTTTTTTTTTTTTTTCAACAGAATTGTCAAAGTTACAGCCTTTCAGAATATCCAAGAATTTATATCCAGTTGTGTAAGACTGCCTTTCACTGATCGACACCTTTCTAGAGCAAACATTTTTTTAATTGGAAGAAAGAAAAATATCTGTGGTAGCAATTCAGTACTTATTGTAGGTAGGACCTGAGGAGGCTCCTAATTTTCATTTTTAGGCTGTCCAGTAGAAGAAATATTTTCAAAACAAACCAGAAAATAAGAGAATTAAATTCTGAAATATTTATTTTTTTTTAATTATTAGATTTTAGTCGCTTAATCTTGACTGGTTTGTGCCTTGGATTTATTTCTGCTTAAAAGCGGAGGGACCTCAGGTCAGATTCATATAGGCTTCTTATAGTAAATCTGCCAGTATTAAGCCCTCGTTCTGTTTTATTGTGGTGCGTCTGTGTTGTGAGTTTGGTTTTTGTCTTAAGAAGACAAATAGTAATAATGTTCTGTGATTTTTTTCCTCCAAAACAATATTTTTATATGCGCCTCTCCTTTGTTAACGTGCCCTAATGTGGGTGGGTGTTTGAAGAAGCATTGCATTGCCCCGATAGTGAAGTAGGTGTTCTTCAAATAGCGTGAAACGCTGCCAGAAGTTCTGGAAGCAATCTGAGAATGGCTTTGATGTTAGGATATTTGTACATGGGCACCAAGTTAGGGACCTCGTACAAGGCTCACTTCAGTTTCTCATTTGTGCAATTTAAACTAAAGCTCTTCAACACAAAGGAAGCAACAGAAAACCCCTGACACATGGTTTGTTTTGGTTTTGTTTTTTTTTTTTTTCCTCCACAAAACCAGCTTGTAATTAGGGTTGAAAAGGACTTTTAATGGTGTACTAATTTATTCCTCTTCCTTGCCCTGACAGGTTTAATTATTCCTAAACATCAGTGAGTAGACTGATGACTAGCCCAGAGCTGACCAGCCCCGCTGATGACGGGAGAGTGGTAAAACTGTTCTTACCATTTTGCTTCATTTTTTTGTAAGTCGTACTAGTGAATTATTCTTCCTCAGGTAACCTGTGTTTTACTTAATTATAAATAAGTCCTTCAGACATTCTCTTTGAGATCATCCGGGCTGCAATTTAGAGGGTTTAAATCGGTTTTACTGGGTGTATTATTCCCCCTTGAAGTTGTACTCTTAACTTTCTTCCTAATACATTTAAAAAAATCAGACTAAAAATGCCTACCGCTTGTAATATTTTTTCTTCCCTGGATTCCTGGCGTTTTTTTCTTGACTTAAAATAACTCAGCACATCGAACTTTTCCATACTATCTCCATCGATGTCTTCATCGTTATTTCCTTTTCCCCTTTCGCTTCAGGAAATGCATCGTTCGCGTCGCTCTCAGGTTAGGCAGTAGCCAATTTGTACAAAGACCAAACCTTACCGAAACCACCCTCTTTTATAATTTCCAGAAGCAGCGAACTCCTTTTCTGCCTCTGTAGCAAACTTTTGCTGTTGCCTCCTTCAGTATTTTATATATTATAGGGGCTGTGCTGTTAATAGCCCACTTCTGTATGATCCGTCTGGTCTGACGAATAGCTTCTGGTTGTGCGCTGCTCTGCGCGCTCCTTTCTGAAGGAGCGTGGAAAGCTGCCGATTATCAATGTCGCTTTTTCCAGGGGTCGAATGGCATAATTCTGCAATAGCATTGGATTTATGGCAAGTGATACGGAGGTAGGGCACAGAGGAGCGAGGAGGTGATATTCCTGTCTATAAAAGAGAGTCCTGGGGGAGTAAAGGTGGGAAAAAACCCTTATGCAGTGGGAGAACAAAATGGATTACTCCGTGAAGCGGAATAGTTCATGCGTTTTGCTGAGTCTTTATGAACTTGGCTCATAGGGAACCAGCCGTGAGTGCGTTCTGAACGCACCCGGTGCTCCCGACCCTGGGAAACAGGCTGTCTCCTGCTTGAAAGCTTTGTCCTTACTGCAATTCAAAGGGAAAATTACAGAGGTGCGTCTGAGGATATCAGTTTGCTCGAACAAGTGGCATTCTGATGTTCAGAAACACCCCCAGCGACCTCGTAGAGCACGTGGGTGCACTTCGAGCGCGGCAGGAGAAAACACCCGAAAGACACGAGCTTCGGAACTGCAACAGTCACCTGCTGTTTTCCGCTTGGTTTACATTTGAAATATCTTTGTAACAGTAAAGACTAGACGTTTTTCTTTGAAATATCCAAGCCCTAGTCGCTGCGGAAATTGGGTGTATTAGTCAGTGAAGTTGGGTACTTCCCCGTGCTGGGAAGGGAGCAGTTTTCTAACACCCCCCCCGCTCCTGCAGGTTTATGGCTGGTGTTTTTATTTTACTTGATTCCTCCTCTCGGCACGAATCCCTTTGTCTACTACTGACAGTGTCTTTCCACCAAAGAGAACATCCTCAAGTCTCAGGTGCTCCTCTTAACAGTACGTAGGGTTTCTCTCAGTGTTTTGCTGTCAAAGGGGGCTGTAATTGAGGCCAAGTAAATCAAAGTGTTAAAAACATTAATGCCTCTAATGCAAATTACTTTTACCTGTTATTATGTGACAGGATCATTTTGATTGTATGAATAAAGTATCTTAAAGGATTGTTTGCAAAATCTTTATTAAAAAGAGACCTGCATGAGTACGATAGTTCATTTTTGTTCATCAAAACTATTACATTTATTTTCAAACTTTCAGCCGAATATCTGTAACACGACTAATCTGTTAAACTACTGTCCGGATTAAAACTTGGTGTATGACGGCATCGTATTTCTGCAAGGTTTTCTCTGAAATCGGGTAGCCGGAACTATCACCCTGTGTTTTACACTGGTGTGTACTTGCTGCCATACGTGTAACCTGATCGCGCTGAATTTCAGCGATTTCGGGGCATGTGCCGCCCGCTCTGCCCCGTTCTGCTTTTGTCTCCCGTGTTCTCACCGGTGTAACGATTCCCCGCCGTCCGGTCGGGTCCACGCGAGGTCAGCCGTACCTTGCAGATAGCGACAATAGTGCAAATAATGACAAATGTGGGGGGGTCACACGGTGTTTCCTGTTTCCTGTGTTTAATTCAGAGGCGGGTGGTTTGTGAGCAGCCGGCAAGGGTGCTGCACATCCTTTGGGTTGGCTTTAGGTTCAGATTCGACTCCCTGAATATTCTCCTGCTCCCAACCTCCTTTTGTTTTCCGTTGTTTAAATACTTCTGGAAAAGGAGGAGCGTGTTTGGGGATCTTCTCTGCCAGATTTAGTCTTTTTCATGTTTTGCACCTATTTTATTTCACTGCTTTTGATGAGCCGTGGGTTAACAAAGCTGTTTCTGTTTAACCACCACCTGGACTTGGGTCGTGTGAAAAGGAAATTGGTCCAGCTAAGGAACAATTTTGGTCATTAACAACTGTGAGAGCCCATGGAGGGAAGACCGAATATTTCCTTTGGGGTTCCAAAAAGAAGAGGTGACTCAAGACTGGAAATACTTTTTGCGAAGTAGGAAGCGATGTGTAGATGCGGGTGTTTGTAAGCTCAAAGGATTTCTGTCCCTACCAACTGATGCTAATAACAATATTTGTAACAGTGATGGAAGGAGTAAGGCGGGCAGGGTATTCCGAAAAGAAAATAAAAACAGCAGCAACAACAAAACTCTCTCTTTTTCTCCAGCTTTTTAATAAGCCTATTCTAACTGGTAAGACTAGAGACTTCTGGTGAACAGCTCTAGTTGGCTCCTGGCCTCACCGGTAGCCCTGTGCGAACGTGAGCGCAGGGGGTGTGCGCTGGGCGGTGGTGGGTGGTTGGGGTTGCTATTAAGGAAACAAAGGAAAGATGAAATCCTTTTGTTCCTTCCTTGGATTTCAGAGAAATGACAAAAATCCCCCAAATCCCTGTAAATCGTGGTATAACAGATTACTCACAGATTTCAGGAGTATTTGCGAAAGCATTCCCTTAAATGTGGAGTAATGAAATCACAGAATCACAGATTCTTCCTGGATGGAAAGGACCTTTGAGATCATCGAGTCCAACCAAACAACCTACAATCTCTGCCACTAGAGCATGCCCTCAAGTGCCACATC
>VXBH01007181.1:103570-115452 GCA_013400035.1 Rynchops niger
TCCTTTCTTTGAGAGGTAGCTGTAGGTCACCAAAACAAAATCTGTTTGCATAGGACGCTTGTCCACTTAATGAAAAATAAAACACAGATCATTTGCAGAAAAGGATTAATATCAGTTACTGCTTTCTAACAAAAACATTCATTTTGCTCAGATTTCAGGTGCATGGCTACATTTTGTCCAGTTCCGCTGGAATTAAATGATAAAATTCAGATCCATACACAATAATGATAATAAAAGAATAATTATTTTGGGAAGAGTTTGGGAACTGTCTGTGAGGAAGTGCTAGAAGAAACTTGAAGTTTTTGGGTAGGTTCCGGAAGCGTGTCCAGAGATGTGAAGCAGCTGTGTGCTGACCGTTGAGACACTGCGATAATGTCGAGATCTCATTAAATTCAGCTGCATGATCGATTGTTCGGGCAGTTATAAACGCAGCTGTATCTCCCTGTAAGAACTTTCTTCGTGTTCCCAGTGGATGATTTTTGCGGTGCAACACCACACTCCTGGAAGTGGGTGCTGTCTGTCTGCAGCTGCATCCATGGGTCGCACGGCTGGTTTTGAAAACCAGCTTTTAATTAGTTTCCACATTAACATTACTTTTCCTAAACAAAAATTATCTTTCCAAACGAATTGTTTTGGATCTTGATAACCAGCTCATAGCTATATCCTTTTGGAGAGTTTTTGTGAGAGTTGGGCTCTTCCTTGGAGTTGTTTGGTATACAGTTGTAAGTGATATCATTTGAATCTATCATTTATAGTTTGAAAAAGTAAGAAAAATCGCAGTGCCACCGAGTATGACCGTACTTGTGAAGTTTTCCGGAAACAGACTGGTGAGATTTGGTAGGTCAGGTAGACCACAGTCTTGGTCCCTTTCCCTGTGTCCCCGCTCCACCTTTTCCCACCGGACTGATGCCGCTGTCTGGATGGAACTTGGCACTGGGGACGTTGCCCACCGTGACCTGCCACAAAAGATGCCATTGGAGGGGTGGGGGCAGCTCTTGCGGTGTCCTCCTCCCAGCTGGGAGGTGCTGGGAGCAGATGGCCCTCCCACCGTCCTGGGGGAGGGCGAGGGGACAGGGAGGCGCAGAGCAGAATAATATATTATATGTAAAATATATTATTTTTATATATATATATATATGTAAAATATATATATGTTATACATATGGTGTAATATTAAGGAAGTTGTGATCATTTTAGCTGTTTTGCTGCATACCGAGTTTGAAATGTCATATTCCGCACAATAAAAACCGGGATATTGCTGTGGTACTGGGAACAAAGTAGTGCCTCTAGGCATGAACAGACATCTGTCCCTGCTTTTAAACATTTAAGAGAATATTTAAACAATCACCAGAAGGCAGAATCTTATATGAACCTTGTTTTATGTTACTTTTATTGTTTTAATATTATTTTTTTCTGTGTTTGGTAGGAGTAACAGTAGCAGAAGGAATGAGAATTAATCCGGCTTCTCTGTAGGATTCTTGCCTAGTGCTGAGGCTTTTCCTGAACCGATAACTTAACGCGTTAAGAAGTAGGTGACAGATCTTTTAACATTTGAATGGTAGGAATTAAAACAAACAAGGCGGTTTTAAATCTGCCAGGAGAAAGAGGAGCATAATAGGATATAAACCCTTTATCCTGATCAAGTTGTCGTGAAGTTCTGTAATAGAAGACAAGTGCGTGTTTCCTGGTGTGGGAGCCTTTGCTGTGTAATCTTTTTAAAAGAAGTACGTTAATAAGTTTTTCAGTAAAACACCATTGTTTTTCCACTGCTATTTCCGTATCGGTTTTGAGCTTCTTTTCAAAGAATCTTAAAAATAAAAACTTAGGGAAAGGCACTGTGAGTCTAGCTAGAGCAGTTTAAACTAGTGCTTCTCGTAGCTTCTGGGTAGCAGCTCCTCTTTCCGCTCGGTCTCCGCGGAGGAGACAGTTAAATGGCCCAAGTGAGGAGCTCTGGGAAGCCAGATGAGTTGCTCCGTGTTGCCCAGCTGGCACCAACAGCACGGGACTCCCTTACCCGGCTCGCTGCGGTGAAGCGGATGCCGGGCGCTGGCACGAGCTGCTTCGCGTCCGCAAGGCGAAGCCCAAGAAAAGGTGACCTCCGGCAGCGGGACGGAGCAGGCATCTGTGGCAAGAACGTCTTCATCTCGTTAAATCCGTCCTTTGCCATGACAGAGAAGTATCTGTGCCTTCTCAGGAAGCTTCACTGGAAAATGATTCCATCGCAGCACGAACTACTTCGTTCAACAGATAACACAATCCCCGCTTTCGCCCCCTTCCAGGCAGTTCCCAGTATATGTCTCTCCTAGCACGTCACGTAACGGGCCAGTTGTTAAGAGCCCTCCTTACCCCGAGGAGTTCACTGTACCTTACGGTGACAACTAGCGGCAGCCGTACGTTGTGGAGGCTCCGAGCTTGGGAGATGTGAGAGGCGTTTGAGCTGACCGTGCTACTCCCCGCCTCGTGTTCTCAAGGGGGCTCTTCCTCGCAAGGAGACGCGTGGAGTTCGTGGGGTTACTGAAAATTCTGCCAGAGTAGTGGGGAGAGACAGAAACGTAAATAATTATAATCAATTTTAAATTTCTTTTTTCTTCAATTAGTAAACTCCAAAATACCGTTGTGTATATCTATTAAAAATATTTGTAGTAAGGCTCTTCTCAGTGGTGCCCGGGGACAGGACAAGGGGTAACGGGCACAAACTTGACCATAGGAAGTTCCACCTCAACACGAGGAGGAACTTCTTTGCTGTGAGGGTGGCAGAGCCCTGGCAGAGGCTGCCCAGAGAGGTGGGGGAGTCTCCGTCTTTGGAGACCTCCCAACCCCGCCTGGACGCGTTCCTGTGCCACCTGCTGTGGGTGACCCTGCTCTGGCTGGGGTGGGACTGGGTGATCTCCAGAGGTCCCTTCCCACCCCTGCCGTTCTGTGATTCTGTGAAACAAAATTATTTCAACACCTGTAACATTTTACAGAAAAACGTCTCTTGCGGTTCCTTTTTGGATGCTAAGGTAATATCAAACCTTGTAATTCTTCAGTGATTATGAGCTCTGGAAGAAAAAGGGGCACGCAGAAATCCTCATGGTGGAGACGGAATCTTGGATGATATCAGTAACGTGAGCTAAGGAGTTGTGTTCGGAAGTCTAATGTGAGACATCTGCACAGACTGCTAAGAAAATTTATTGTTATTTTAGTATTTACTGCATTTGTAATGCTCTTGTAGGATAGGTAACCAGATTTTCATTTCAGCTTACATATGGATTCAATATTTAGAGAAGTTAGCATTTTTTGCAACGTTATATTTCACGTATATTTCTAATTCTGCATTTTCAGTGTATATCAACGTGAACAGTTCACAACTACCTCACGTTTGTTCATCAAAGTTATGAAGATGGGAGGTTCAAATCCTGTTGGTTGAATTGTTTGGAGTTTGCGGTGTGTAACAGGCTGCGATTCGATCTCGGTGTGGTTTAAACTGATGTAGGTTGGTGTGAACCCCGGCGGCCTGCTCCTGCCCCCGTTCAGCCCCTGGGAGGGGGATGCGGTTACCTTCGGATGGCTCCGGTCTATGGTGTGTTTTTCTGGGCGTCTCTGTGCCAGCAGAAGGCACGTGGCAGTAATCAGCAAAAAAAGGTGTCGGCGAGGAGGAGCGGCGGCGACGTGAATTGGCGTCGTCTAAAAGTAATTCAAGAACCTCCAGCCTGAGCATGGACGCGACCCAGTGACGGGCAGGCCTGCACAGCAAAATGTGTAGCCGGCATGACGAACTTCCCAGTTCGTAGTATCGGAGAGAGTTTAGATGGAGATTTGAAGTGTAGGTTTTAAGTCTGGTTCAGTATGGCCCAGCGGTACAATGTAAAACCCTTTCCAGAGTTGCCTGTGAATATCCTGGACCCTGTAACTTATGTTAGCTATAGATAGAATTTTGTATATATATGTATATAAATATCTGAAAATTTAAAATGGTAGTGATTTCGGAGGTGCTTGTAGTTCTGAAGTGAAGGAATATGTAAAACAACAAGAACAGAGCTTTGTATAGTGTTTTAGCATATGGGGGGCCCAAACTCAATTGAACGGGCCTATTTCAGAGTATTTTACTCTGACGTAACATGGGGAATTTAAAAAAACATGGAAAAGTTTACTCCTTGTGGATCATGTATTTTAAAGCTACTCCTGGCATCGTTTAGGATAACGTTGGACTTACGTGTGGAGAAAATGCTAAAGTGTGTTTTTCTTATCATTTAAAGTTTCTTGAGAACGTGTGTGTAGGTTTGGTGTTGTATTCAGAAACGTTGCCTGTTACTTAGGGTGTTATTTGACCACGTAGTTTTATTTTGTCTGTTTTTATCTCAAGTCTGAACTGCATGTCTAAAATACATATGTTGACTAGAACTATATTCAGCACTTTTAGTCAAAAATAGCAGACCAAAGGGAGGAGGGGACTTCCATGTGAAGTCAGAAAGTTTGGGGTGTGTGTGTGTCTGATTTTGGCCACTGCCCACCACCCAGCTGCCAGTTCCAATGGATCTTGCAGGAATATAATGCTTTTTGAGACGTGGAGCTTTGCTGAGTTTGGTTGAAACCGGGCGATGAGTTCTAGAGGTGCAGGCGAGGCTGAGTGGCAGGGAAGCCTTGATTTCTGCAGGAAACAGAACTGAAAAGCGTAGGAATATTTTATTCTCTGTAAGTTGTTAATGGCCCAGAGTTAACGTTTATAAATGTCGTGTCCTTGCCTGAGTCAGACTAGCATGCAACATAATATGGGCAGTAAGAAGAAACTAACTGGAGGGCTTTTTTGATTTCTGGGATTAAGAAATGAGCATCACTTCTGCCAGTGGGCGAAAGCCGGCAAGGACAGATTTTGTAGGAAACAAAATTTCAGCTTCAAGTGTTTGAGAGAATATTATTCCCCGATAAGAATCTCTGCTAGTCAAAGTTGAATTAGGAACACCTTTGTATAACTTGGGGATGATGAAAAAAACACCAGAGAAAGGTTGCAGTTGTCCAGAACCTTGCATTTTAAGTACAGGAAATTTATAGCTGAAATCACTCTGATAAGAAAACCGTGAATGTTACGGGAAAGGAAAAACAAGGCCAGGCAACTGAGTTACTCATGCAAAAGATGTGGTAAAATCGGGAATAAAAATAAGCATTGGTGTTTAAGAGTTACATGAGGGAATTGAATGAGAATTAGGTCAGTTTGATGACTTGATATCGTTGCACTTCTAATTACATTCACTGACAGCCATTCTGTGGTTGTGAATACCCCGAAAAGTTACGTTATGCTCAAAGATTTACAAGCGGGGAAAGGTGGAAGAGCTGCTAAATCCCTGTAGAAATACCAAAATACCCCCCCCAAAAACAATCCAACACAAAATCAACCTCAGTTGTAGATACCTGAAAGGGTGTCTCCATTTTTTCTGTCAGTCATTTAACAGAAGCAGGGGGGGTGCAAAACGGGCGCTCTGTGGAAGCGTTACTCATTGAGAGATTTCAGTCGTTCACTGGGAATATTTGCGTCTAAAAAACCCGTAATGGATGCAAGTGGCTGCAAGATAAAGTTGTTGTTCAGGAGTGCAAATCAGCTTGGGAAACCTGTTTGCATTCTGAATTTTCCTCCAACGTCTACTTGACTGAATCGCAATTTTAGTACTTTGGCACTAGCCTAAACTATTTATTCTTGCCTGAAGGGCACGGCGTGTATCTAGATTTGTGACATTATGTCGTGTCCTTTGTTCCAAGCAGTTGGATATTTTTCTGTCTAATTTGTGTTAATTTAACATTGATTTAGAAAAAAACACTAGGCAAACGGATACGTCCTTTTAATAATTAAAGGGGAAAATGCTTCTTTTTTTAAATGCCGCCCAGTACGGTGCCGTTCCACAGAGTCTGTGTGCAAAGGCAGTGTGCTGGGCTGTCCTAGGGTCTGCTGCTCCGCCGGCCGACGGAGGAGCTGAGGCTGGACGGCGCCTCTGGAGCTCAGCTGGTCCAACCTCCCTGCCCAAAGCACGGTTCGGCGGAGCAGGTCGCTCAGGGCTTTGTCCCGTTGACTTCTGAGGACCTCCAAGAAGGGAGGCTTCACTGAGCAACCCTTTCCAGTGCCTGACCGCTCGCACAGCCAGAAAGTTATTTCTCTGATGCACTCGTGCCCATTGCCCCCTCTCCTGTTGCTGGGTGCCGCTGAGGAGTCCGGCTCAGCCTTCTTAATTCCCCCCACCGGGAATTTATTTATAGGCGTTGGCTAAAATTCCCCCCCCTGCCCTGGGTCTTCTCTTCTTCAGACTAAACGACCCCAGTTATCTCAGCCTCTCCTCCAAGCCCTTGGTCATCCTTGTGGTGCTTTGCTGAATGCTCTCTGGCATGTCCTTGTATATATAAATTTGAATTTTCAGTCTCATGAAGCCTGTTAATCTCAAGGATGTTGCCTATTAAAGCATTAACTATATTCATTCTCTTCGCACAGGGCATTTTTGGTGACGTATTGGTCAAGAACGTACTCTCCTGATTTTTGCTTCACTCCATAGGTTCAGAACACCCTTTGTTGGGAAGGAGGTTTATTTTGTTACGAGATCTCTGAAGAATTTGATCAAATGCCATAGGTTCCTGCACCAGTCTTTACTGCAATTAGCCTTGTACGAGTGGGAGACTGTTTATATCTGAAAGGCAGAGAAATTTGAACTATTTCAGTTTCCGAGTGCCTGAGCACCATGAAGGATTACAAGCGACCGTGTGACTCCGCTTCGTGCCCGGTCACTCTCCCAGCGGGAAGGGATTGAGTTGTTCTTGCGTCCGGCCTTACTGCGCGTCTGTCTCACTCCTGTTCTTGGGCAGAGACACCCTGGCTATTTAAACATGGCTGGACGTATGCTTTTACTGAGTGATAAATGTTTTGGATTTATTTATGGAGAATTTTCTAGATTCCCGGCTTTGAAAAGCTGTAAGAAGGCTTTCTCGTTCACAAGCAATGGGAAACCTTTCAAGAGAGGGGATTTCTCTTTAATCTACTCGTTTTTCCCAATGGAAGACTCTCATTAGTCAAATTCTTGACTTCCAAAAAGTTGTAGGGAAATTTTCTTTGTGGCAACTTTCTTTGTGACTGTTGGAAAAATACGATCAACATAACTGCAGCTAGAAATGAGCTATAAAATCTTCCGAATGGCTATTAGTTAGTCTCTTAAAATACAATAATGAGAATAAAGGTTTCAAAAGTCATCAAAGTTCACGTCCGCCCAGGCAGGCCTAACGTAGCAAGACGTGTCCTGCTGAGGACGTGCTGATTTTCTCAAGAGCCCTCCAAAAACAAAGCAAATCTAGAAAACAAAAAAGCCCCCAAACCTCCGACTGTCTGAGTAATAAAGTCGTGACTGGGGGGCTTAAAGCTGAGTTATGTCAGGAAATGTGAAATGAGCTGAAAATGGGGCAGTGTCTCGTTTAATACATTTCTTGTGGTGTGTAAACCGAGAATCTACCACGTCTCATGGCAAAAACGTTCTCTTACAGGGGCTCGTCACTGAAGCTGTTAGTTTTTCCCTCATTGCTCAGAATTCCGACTGTAACCTTTCAATTGCAATCCATTTGACGGTGTTTTTGCTACTGTTTGAGTGTACCAATGCCACGTATCAAGGTGCAGTTTTAGGAGACGGGGCCCCGGTGGTGCGGGGCAGGGTGTGCTGTGAGCAGAACACAGACCTCGGGTGGGAACGTGTCGCAGGAGCAGCGAGCGTGACCCTCCTGACGAACCACAGCAGACCTCTACCTGTTACGCTCTTCCCCCCCGCCCCCGGTAAACGCAAGATAAGGAAAAGCAAAAACTGCCACAAATAGCTTCTGTTGAAGAAGGTACATCTAAATGTTATTTTCAGAATCGTAGCATCGCCCAGGTTGGAAGGGACCTTTCAGATCATCGGGTCCAACCATCAGCCTAACTCTGACAAACCCACCACTAACCCACGTCCCTCAGCACCACATCTACACGTCTCTTGAATCCCTCCAGGGATGGTGACTCCACCACTGCCCTGGGCAGCCTCTTCCAATGCTTGATAACCCTCGCAGTGAAGAATTTTTCCCTAATATCCATTGCAATCCTCCCCTGGTGCAACTTGAGGCCGTTTCCTCTTGTCCCATCACTGGTTCCTTGGGAGAAGAGCCCGACCCCCACCTCTCTACCCCCTCCTTTCAGGAGCTGCAGAGAGCGAGAAGGTCTCCCCTCAGCCTCCTCTTCTCCAGGCTGAACACCCCCAGCTCCCTCAGCCGCTCCTCACAGGACTCGTGCTCCAGACCCCTCACCAGCTCTGTTGCCCTTCTCTGGACACGCTCCAGCCCCTCAAGGTCTTTCTTGGTGTGAGGGGCCCAAAACTGGACACAGCCCTCGAGATATATAAAGACATAGATATATTATCTTGATTTACATATGTAAATATTCAAGACTGTAAAGATGATGCATACACCCCCCTCCTCCTCGGTTCTGATGCAGTGTCTTGCTGGTCAGTGGGCATGTGTCGTTGGCTTCAGTTAATTTTGGGGCATTTCCTATTAGTCCTACTAGTGAGTAGTAATAACTTAAGAATGAGCTGTCTCTCAGGAAGCATCATGTCTTTCAATTCTATTTATCCCCTTTAAATGTAGGTCACACGTGTGATACTCTACGTGTCACCGTACTGAGCAGTTAAGTCCATAGTGTTATCCGACCAGATGTGTGGGGAAAAAAAATATTACTGAATTTAAGTGCACCTTACAATACGGGAGAAAAAACAAAAACCAAACCACTTGGTTTTAAAAAGCTCGTTATCTTTAGAATATTTATTGCCATCCATTCTGAGTACTTTGTTTCAGGAGGGCATGTTCTCGTTTGTGTGATGTGTTGGCTGGAGTTTCCTCCCGCTCTTTTCTTCCTCTCGTAGTTCCTATTACTAAGCCAGGTGAGAATTTCTTTTTTAAGTCAGGAAAGAACAACCCTCCCAAATAATTTGATGTCTCTGCAGCCCTAAGGTGTTGTACTCACTTTCTTTGTATATATATTTGTGTGTGTGTGCTTTTTTCTAGTTGGCTGCCGTTGGAAATGAGAAGGCGGCTGTGTGGCAGCCTAACAGAACGATGGTTTTACAGCTGATAATTGAGGGTTTATCTTTTATGGCCTGGGATGGGACTGTGATACAGGGAGCACCAGAAGACACGGAACAGACTGGGGGAGTGTCACAGAGTCATGGAATCTTCATGGTTGGAAAGGACCTCGGAGATCATCGAGTCCAACCATACGCGCACAAAAAACCCTACAACCCCATTGCTCGGTGCCGGAGCCGCCTGCCAGTTGTGTTTCAAAGGGTTTTGATTAGTTTGAGAAATGGGCCCGGACCAGCTCTTCCAATGGGATCTACTGCAAAACAGCCCTTCGTCACTTTTTTAGAAAGGTGCAAAGGTACTGCTGTTTCTTTTATCGGTTACTTTTTCTGTACTTCAGTCTCGCGAGTGTCATGCAGCGGACTCTCGTCCGGAGCTTTAAGAAGGGCTGTTTCGTGGCTCCGTTCCAGTAGGGTTTTGATCTGTTTGCTGTGGTTAAGGTAATAAGAAAAACAGGGGAAGAGGCTTGACAAGTGTTTTTTGAGATAACAAGTGAAGGGTGCTGAAGTGCTTATATGTCTATGTATGGAATTTGTGAACTAGAAAATCAGTGCTTTACTTTTCTCTTTTGTTTTTTCATGCTCTTCTGAGACTGGCAGGTGCTCCCCGTCTCGGCTCGGTCACCTTCTGCTCTTGCCAATTGCAGTCGTTTAATTGCGATCAGACACCCGTGCTTTAACACGAGTCCGTACAATCTCGTGTTTAGTAACACATACTAGCGTTTCTTTTGATCTTATCAGTCTAGAGATTGCTTGAGGCTTGCTGGCAGAAAAAACCCAAACCTCAGCGGCTCTGACAGCTGAAGTGGTGTAGGTGGAGCTGAGTTGGCCAAGTGCCCCATGAGGACCTGACTAATTGTTTTCTACGTTTTCATGAAGCCCGTCCGTTTCAGAGCAGCAGCGGCGTTGCATTGCTTCAGAAGCTACCTGATATAAACTAGAAAAATAATCGTTAACCACCGTAAAATTATAGAAAACGTTATTTTTTTTAACCATATATTTATTATTTTAAAAGAGCAGCATATCAATTTTATACAGACAGTTCCTGATTAGGACACGACAGTTTGCGTTAATGTGCTGTGCAGGTAGAAAAGAGACGTCCCACGCACAGTGATTTCCTTATCTTGGAGTCTAAGGCCGTTACACTAGTCTGCATGTCTATTTCTGTTATTGGCTTTTTATTATTCTTAGAAAGGAGCTTGCTTAAGAGATGATCTTAGTGATAAGAGCTGTAGAAGGCATTTTTATTGGAGCAATAACATGTCATGAAATAAAATTCAGGAACCACAAGCAACAGTTGACGAATTTCGCTGATTGCACAATATATAATTACGGTGCTGTTTGTGTAGCTCTGTGGATCGACGGTTAAAGCTAAGTTGGGTTTTTTTATTAGGCCAATTAATATGTACGGAAAAAAAACCCAGAATGGCTTTTGGACATGAAGAAATCCTTCCTTATGTTTGTAAGTCTGAAGAGAGGATTACGTACTCAGAAAGCCCATGGAAGATGGCCCTTCCTCCCCGGTAACGTTAGCTGCACAAGTACCGCGCTGCTGTTCAGCCCGGGGTGTGGAGGTGCAGGGGTGCTTGTATCAGCAGAGACGGCGCCCAGCTCTTCTGTGCATAAATGGCTTGTTTCGAGGATTAAAAAAAACCCGTGAAATAGTTCTTTTTTTCTGGATCACGTGTTTTAAGAGTAAAAAATCTGTGATCGCTACCCAAAGCTGCTGGTTGTATGTATGCAGGTCGCAAAACGCGTGTAAAACTGAATCTGTATTGAAAAGTAGTCACTGAGAAGGGAAGCACATACTGGTGTTAAATCCGTATTGCTGTGGCCATACCTGTGGAAATACTCATCGGTGATCGATTTAAAAATGTGTAATGGTAAGTCCACTGTCTCTTTTTTATAACTTTGAGAAGAAGTTGGATGAAGCAATAGCTGTTGGAGGGATGTCCTTTAGTTGGGTTTTTAATTTTCCATGATTATTACCGATGGAAGTTCCCTCAGACAGACCGCAGCTGGCAGCTCTTGCTTCTGCAGCACGCAGCCTTCGGGAACTGGGAGCAGTAACTGTATGGTTTTCACCCTCCGGTGTAGCTGTAGTTCTCACGTGCATTGCGAAGTGGTTGACCAAGCAGGTGGTGCTTTTCAGGCTTTGGGAATAGGCGTGAAGTTGAGTGTTGATGTGCCAGGGGTTGGAACCGCCTGAGGTCTTCTGTGAGCCGGGTTTGACACCCCTCAGTGTTGAACTGTAGCTCCGACACTCTGAACGCTTCTGCTGTCACCGATCTGTCCCCTTGCCCTCCTCCTGTCCTCATTTACAGAGATTACGCATATCTTCAGTGCTTTTTTTCTTTTTAATTGCAAGCTCTGTGTTACTTTATCCCAGACTTCAGCCCTACCGTTCATTCTGACGGCATGGAAGAACCAGCAGCCCCATCAGAGACTTTTTTACCCCAGGAAATCGAACTATAATGAAAATGCTTACGGAAAATACACATAACCTTTGCTTTAGGTAATATGCACGAAAATTCAGAATGCATGAGACTGGAGAGTAGTTTTAATGGTTTATTCAGTGTTATTTCTCCTTTCTCTGGTCCAAGATTTATATCTGGCTCCGAGGGCGAGTCGTCTGTGAGCTGGGGCTGCTGGGGTTGGTTACTGGGGCTGCTGGGGTTGGTTACTGGGACTGCTGGGGTTGGTTACTGGTGCTGCTGGGGTTGGTTACTGGGGCTGCTGGGGTTGGTTACTGGGACTGCTGGGGTTGGTTACTGG
>VXBH01007181.1:115723-158001 GCA_013400035.1 Rynchops niger
ACCAGGGCTGCTGGGGTTACTGGGGCTGCTGGGGTTGGTTACTGGGACTGCTGGGGTTGGTTACCGGGGCTGCTGGGGCTGGTTACCGGGGCTGCTGGGGTTGGTTACTGGGACTGCTGGTAACTGCTTTCAGTCAGAAGTTTGTGTTTTGTGCTCAGAACTGGGAACTGCTGAGTGTCGCTTCGTGAGGTTGTTTGTACGAGGGCCCGGCTTTCTTGAAAAATAAAAAATAAAAGATAGTATCTTTGTCAGCCGACAGAGATCTGGAAAAAAACACTGCCTAAGTTTTGTCATCATCTTTCTGCTTTATTTATGAAGGTTTAGTATAGTACAGCAAAGTATAATGTAACCAATTAAATTCCAGTGCTTACCTTACACATGGGATATGCTGACCTGTCCTGGAGCGTTTTCCTTGTAACCTGGGTGCATCTCTTTAAAAATGTTGAAATATTTAGGGCGTATCATTCTTGTTAGAAAGACGGAGGTTGTCCGCTTGTTGCATCTGTTCCTGCAGCTGGAAGGTTTCAAGGTCTGTGTGTTGCCGAGCACAGTTTGCTGACCTTGTATCGTAAATCAAAAACTGGTGGACTCTGCAAGAAACATCCCAACTGAGATGTCCAACTCACTAGACTTTAAGGCTTAAATTCACTAAATATTTAGAATAACATTTCTGTAGGCCTTGGTCTTTTTTAGTATAGTTATTTTTATATCTAAAATGGGTATTGCATATTGTACCGAGGATGCTACAAAAAATTCTATAGGCTAGGGGAAAGTTGAAAAAAAAAAGGGCTTATTTTGAAAGTAGCTTAATTTTGGAGCATGGTGACCATTTGCCTTCTGTTTCCTGACGCTGTGGTAAGACGACAGTCACTGGGCTTTCCACGCTGGCCGGTGCATTCTGTGTAACACACCCGGGTTTAGCTGCACGTCGTGCTGTCCTTCAGTCGTGTGAATGTTGGGAGGGAGAGTGTCAGACGTGCCCGCAGCTTTGCTGGGAGGTGTTTGCCTCGACTGATTCTAACACCTCTGGTAAAGGGGGTTCCGCAGTCTCACAGACAGCTATTTCCAGTTTATCGCTACCCAGCAGAGACACCTCTTCCTAGCGCCTGACCTATGTTGTCTTCGCTGTAGATTTAGCCCTGTCTTCCTCCTCCTGTACTCGATGAGGCAGATTTGTCAGTATACGGTAATTAAATGAAAATAGTTGTCACGTTTGTCACTAGGTTCCCCTTCCTTAGTTGAAGCTGTCTCCCACCGGCCGTACGCTCCACGCCTGGTATTTTCACCGTGCTCTTCTGGACTGTCTTGTTTTGTCTGTCCTTTTCTTTAACAGGAGTGCCCAGCGCTGTCTTTTGGGTTGTCGCGAGCACCGGGTCATTAGTGCAATACACGGCCGTGTTTTGCCTCCTCTGCTTCTGAAAGAGCCTGTAATATTTGGCAGCGCTTTCCGCGGCACTGCATTGCTGGTGCCTATTTACTTGTGACCTCTGCAGCTTGTCATACTCTTGTACTCCCTCCGCAGTTGTTTCTTGTCATGGTTTTTATGTATGTGATTTCTCCCACCAGCTACTTCCTACTTGTTTTCATTGAATTTCATCTTGTTGACTTTGGGCAATTCAGTGGCTTTGTGTGAAGACCTGGCCTCTAAAGGGTTTTGTGCATTTGTGATGTAATCGCTGCTCCATCCTTCAAATCATTACAAAACCTCTTTGGCGACCTCAGTGAAAATGCCTTTTAGTTTGATAATGAACCGGTAATTATTGGCTTTTTCTCCTGTCGTGTTCCTGAGCAGCTCTGTGCCCACTTACTTAATAAACATACGCGACTGCCACAAAGGTGCGTTAAAGCTCAGGTAAATTACACCCGCTCTTTTTCTTAAAACATCTGTCAAAGAAGAAAATTACAATAGTTTTAATTAACTTGTTTGTTGCGTTGATTGTTTCTTGCAGTCTTGTTGTCTAGATGTTTATAAACTGGCTGTTTCAAATAATTTATTCTAGGATAGTTGTGGGTGTTAGAAGTGGCCTGGTTGACAGTCTGATATTCCCGGAACTTCTCATTTACAAAAATTGATTGGTACCAGCTTCCTCTTTTCCACTTGGTCAAGGTCTTCCACATCTTCTTTTTTATTATTATTCTTGTTTTCAAATAATATTTTTAACTTCTGGAAGACATGTGATAATTCTAGAGGTAGATTAAGCAAGTTCTTTAAATTGCCCAGATTTTGCCAAAGAGAATACAGATTATCGACAGATTGATGACAGGTGGGTGATGAGGTGGACTGAAAACCATCTGGGCTGAACTGACAGGCTTGAAGGGTTGTCCTCAGCAGCACAAAGTCCATCGGGAAGCCAGTCAACAGTGGTTTTACCCCAGGGGTCCATACATAGCATCAGGGTCAGTAGCATCTTCATTAGTGACCTGGATGAGTGGAGAGGAGGCTGCCCCCTCGGTAGGTTTGCAGGTGATAGAGAAGCGGGAGGAGTTGTTGCCATCCAGAGGAACCTCACGGGAACCTCATGAGGTTCAACAAAGGGAAGCGCCAAGTCCTGCCCCTGGGGAGGAATAACCCCAGGCACCAGTACACGCGGGGGGCATCTGGAAAGCATCTGGAAAGCAGCTTTGCAGAAAAGAACTTGGGGGTCCTGGTGGACACGGAGCTGAACGTGAGCTGGCCAGCCCTTCTGGCAAAGGAGGCCACCAGCCTCTTGGGCTGCATTAGAAGAAGCACTGCCGGCAGACCAAGGGAGGTGGTTCTTTCCCTCTCAGCCCCGGTGACACGCATGGTGGGGTTGTGTCCGGTGCTGGGTTTCCCAGTACGAGACAGACATGGACATACTGGAGTGAAGGGTCATAAGGGTCATAAGGATGATCAAAAACTTGGAGTGTCTCTCATACCTGGAGGCGCTGAGGGAGCTGGGGTGCTTTAGCCTGGAGGAGAGCTCAGAGGGAATCATAATGACGTGCGTAAGTACTTGTTAGGTTGTTATCGAACTTATTTAAAAAAAGGTAAAAAAAGGAATAAAAGAAAAAAGGGCAAGAAAAAGAGAGTGCTTAGTGAAGTGTTTGCACTATGCACAGTGAAGTGGGTGTTTCTAATACGCAAAGGCATGCCGTTTTGTTTTTCTCTCCCCCAGAAAACTGGTTCTTTGCCATTTCTCACCTATTTCTCAAGATCATTGCTCGGGCTGTCAAGGCGTCTTGTCCCTTCTGCATCCAAAGAAATGGTGGCTGTTGGTTGAATGGTTAAATATGGTTTGAACTTTGGCAGATTTTTTTAAGTAGAACTCGGGTTTAAATGTAATCTGCTTTCGCTGCTAGTTTGCACTGAAATATATCATTGTATTCACCTTACCGTAATGATTTAATATAAAATTATTTCAGATGTTCACATTTTTGATGCAGAATAACAAAATGCGATAGTACTGGTGAAGGAAAATTAAATTAAATGGGGTAGTTCATACAGTAAACATTTTAAGGTCTGTGTGACATAATTTCAAGTTACATGCCAGAGGACTTAGAAAAGGGAAATGGTCTCATTGTAAGATTTTTTTTCTCTGAGAGTCATTGTAAACTTTTCCTATTCAAATTTTTATCACACCTTCTGACCGCAGTCAGCACGCAGCAGCCTACTGTCCTCCGCGTTTGTCCCTCAAATAAGCACCGCTGCCAGCCTTCCCATTTCTTTCCACTTCAGCTATGTGTATCCGATCGTGACCAAAACTTCCCGAACCCTGGAAAATAAGTGCAAGAGTTTTCTATAACATTTTCAATCTTTCTGTAAGGTTCTTGCCTCCCGAGTGATGGTATGAATGTGGACCGGTGTATCTAGAACAAAAGAGTAGTTTCTCGCTCTGGAGCTTTCTCTGGCAAAGACGACACGGATGAAGGCAGGCTGTGAATGTAAAGCGTGGTGCGGCTGTTTCTGAACCAGCTGTACGTACGAGCAGTTCTGCAGTCAAGGTGTCACGGCTTGTTGTTGTCTCAAGGAGGATGGCCTCATCCTTTCTCCCCTTTTCTGCTCCTGGCACTGCGGTCCCCCTCTTCCCTTTTGGCTTGTGCCTGCTCTGACGATTTTACACCCTTCCAGTCATTTCCTTATCGCACCAAATGGGCAGAAAACTCTCCAAAGTTGTGATTTACTTCTTTTTCCTCCTTGAGTTAGTTTTCGTCGGCATTTTGGAGTGACAGTGCAGGCGGTAAGGAGGAGGTAAGAGCACTGAGCCCCAGCAGAGAAGTAGGACGTTCCCCTCTCAGTGCTGGGGAGCTGCTAAATTGGCTCCTTTATCATCTAGAGCAAGACTGCATTATTTCATTCCATTGGGTTATTTTTTTAATATTTATTATTTTATTCCAGACTCCTTATGGCATCGTTTGCTCTGTTTGTTGCCCCACTACCCTGGTTTGGATTTCATATGTTCTTTTGACTTCCACAGGCACGACTCGAAGTCCGCTAGAGACAGGAGAATCCTTTTTGGTGGATTCAGACAAGTTTTCATTCTGGCTCGTCAGGCATATAAATAAAGTGTGACTTTTATAGTAACAGTTGTAAAATCTTGACGATCCAGAACACGCAGTTGTAGTGGGATGTGAAATGTAATAACACTCTTTCTCCTTCTTGTAGGTCCTTTTGTTCTGCATCACAGCTGCTCTGTTCATGTTCTTTTTCAGGTATGTTGCTAGTATATCTATTTATGTTTGTAAAGATCATTTTAAACGGTGTTTCTAAGAGCTTACATGATTTTTGGTATTCATCTGGAAACTTGTATCTTCTCAACTCAAGCTCTCTGAATCGAGCAGAGTGCTTTTATGGCATTAAAAACCCCGTGCTGTGAACATAATTAGGCTAAAAAGGGAAATGCTGAGTTAAAAGCTTTAAATCTTCTGGAGATTTCACTGATTACTTAAGGAGCCTCCTCTCATCTCATAATTAAGACCCTGGAGACCTAATATTACACAGTATGAAAACGGCTGAAATGATGCTTTTCATGTAAGTTCTTAAGTAGCTTACGGCAGGGAGGCTGACGGTTTGTCTTCTGCTGCAAACAGAGGAGACGGGAAAATGAGATTTTGCAGTATTAAGTAATATCGAATATTCGACACGCGTGCAGGTGCAACTTCCTTTTAATTGGTCATAAATTATCGGTTGTAATCCATTTTTAATTTTTGTTAATTTTTCACAAGTTGTCGGTTGTAATCCATTGTTAAAACATAAAGTAGTGGGGTGGGGTGAGACGCTCGTTTGAATAACGTTTCTCTCTCTTGGTTTGCAAGATGTATGTAGTAAGTCACTTACCTTGTCATTGCTTCCCTTTCAAACACCAGACTTCTCAAATTTTCTGTGTTATATCTCAAGCTGGAAAGTTGCTTGCTGAAGTAACCTTTGACTCCAGCCCTTTGACTTAGAGTTTTCTGTGGCACGTAGCCATCTATGGTTCTTCAAGCCGTGTGATCCCCTGGTAATTGCAAAACTCTGGAAGCTGCAGCTTGTTTTTTTGTAATTCCATTACTTACGAATTACTTAGGGATGTTGGCCCAGAACAGTCCGTGGATAAGGGAAAGCTGTTAATTTAAAGGATTCGAAGAAACCTTCCTCCTTTCATCTACCACCCGTTCAGACCCTCGTATTGGCAGTCTTCTCCTTGTTTTATTTCCTTCTGCTTCCCGGAGTCATGGCACAACAACCTCCGAGAATTTGACTTGGAAGGTTGAAGTTAGACACCTGTCTGCATGAATGCTGGTTAAACCAACCCAAAACGCTAAAATGCTGGTTAAAGCAAGAAATGTGTGATTTTGGAGGAAGCTAATTGTCTCTGTTTATGTCTTTGGTAATGGAGTGGTGTCTTAGAGACAACCGAGAAGTTACTTGAGGACTGACCGGAGCCCAGATGTATTTGGTGAATTCCTCCCTGACCTGACACAGCAACGCCGACAGTTGAATGGGCTCCAAACCACTTTCTCTTCTAAAATTACTCTCTCCGTGCCAGGCTTGATGGTTGTCCGGTTGAGCAATCAGCAGCAACATTTAATTTCTCTGTCTCTGGTGTTGTAACACCAGAATTAAAACGGAGGACCAGGAGGTTAGAGGTCCAGTAGTTTAATCCTCAGAGGGGGGAAAAAAAAAAATCAAAATAATTTTTTTTGTTTATAAACATGAACAAATAGAGTAAATCAAAGAAGATTTATCAAAAAATAGTTAGCACAGAGCAGCTTATTTTCTTCTTTCTTTCTGAGTGTAATTGGTATTGTGGTTAGAACTTCTTCCCAGTCGTTCATGTCGTACTTTCCTAAAGCAACTAGGTACAGAGGGGCTGGGGGAGAACGCCTCTGGGTAAGCACAGAACGCCCAGGATAATGTGTGGACGGAGTTACCGTCAGAGTCCGACTGTCAGACAGAGGATGTATTGACTGTGTTGACAAGCACCCACTCAGGCCCTCCTTTGTTGAATATTTTTATATTTAAATATTGACGAGGATAACAGCGAAAGTGGTTATTACCTGTGTAGGTAAAACTGCTGGCTGGGAACTGCAGTTGCTTTGCAGAACAGAGTTGGAATTCCGATAGATGCAAAGCGGAGCTGTGATCTGAGAAGCTGTAAAGCGGCTTAGTCATGGCAGGGCTGCGGTAACACGGTTACAGGTAAGGAGCGGTGGGGGATCAAAGGGTTCGGGAGCAGTTCACTGAAAAAACACCCACCAGTAACTGCCGCACACTGACAGCTGAGTGTAGGTCGACAATGTCACGCTCCTGTAACGCGGGAAACGCCGCGATGGGATGCTTAGAGCTTGAGAGGTACATAAAATCGTCTCTTTGTTGTACTTTAAGAAGTCCTCAGTGCATTTTTGTGTCCTTTTTGATTATTACACGCTAAGAAGAGTACAGAGGAGGCAGAGAAACCTCAGAGTTTTTCCTCCAGTGATCTGGAGTTTGGAAAACACGGTTTATTTAAAAAGGATGGATTGCGGTTGTTTACTTTTTTTAAAAAAAATAAATAAGGGATGGAATAACTGTCTCCGCGTGCGTACAAGACTGCTGAAAAGAGGAAGAAAATAAATAGTCTGTTCTCACCGGCTGTGATAAAAAGGATAAGAGATAACACAGCAAGACATTTCTTCTTACGGTAATAAATTGCAGCACGGATGGGCTCACCTAGATAGTGAGGAAGGAAATCTTAAGAGAGAAGCAGAGAAAAGACTCCCTGGCGAGGCTATGGATTATCTATCTTTTCAGATCCGTAGGAGCAGATTTTGTATAATACAGGTGTTACCACTTAGGGAAAGGAATATTTGACTTCCTCAGTCTCTTCCACTTTTTGATGCGCATCAGTGACTGTCATATTGTGAAATGTCACATGGAATAAGCTACCAAAGACAATGGCCAGTGAAGTCCTTGGAGGAGGATAACCTTGCTGTGCTTTGTTGAATGCAACTTGCAAGGTATACCTGGAAAGAATTCCAAATTACAGCTGCGTGCCGTCGAAATCGCCATGTCTTGTAAAACGTATGGAGTGGGGACAGGAGGGCAGGGAACACGTCAGTGGTCCAGGGGCATCTCTGAAAACACGCAGAGGGAGAAATGTGACTCTTCTACCCCACTGAATTAAAGTGTTCTTCCAGAATATTTAGTCGTGGGAATTTAGTAGGAGAGGAACAACGACCCAGGGAGAAGACAGACGAGGTCACCCCGTCAGTCCTCAAAGCTTTTGTTGAGTTTGTCTGGACTGGGGTTGTGAGTTGGTCGTCGTCTGACCCTACATGTTAATTCATCATTGATTCCTGTCTGTAAGATTTTGGACAGCCCTTGGAGGAATCCTCTATGGATCTGCCCAGAGCCCTGAGGGAGGCAATCTTCCCATCCCCATTGTTACCTAAAGTAGAAAAGAATCGGGAGAGTCGCTAAACTGCATTTCCTCTGTTTAATGACTCAAAATCACTTCATCCTTTTCCTAATCATAAGCGGATCAAACTGACAAAATTGTATTAGAATTACAGTACCTTTGGAAAAGTCTCAGAAAAATACCTTATTCAAAGTCATCTCTGCTCGGGTTGTAGAATATTTTCCCATTGGCTATAAAATGCCGTTCAGTGCATACAAGCATTTATTGACACTCCCAGAGGTGGCTTTTTGTCCTCTCCATCCCACCAAAATGTTCTTACAGGTGCTGAGAGCAGGAGCACTTCTGGTCACCAAGATCATATGTAAACTCTTTCGTCATTAGAGATAAAATCCTAATACCTAAATGGTGTAATCTGAAGCTTAAAACCTTTCTGAAAAGAGACTTAATGTCGGCAGAGCTACCAAAATACGAGAGACGCTTGAGAGTCAAATGACACAAGGAATAAAAGCAAAGTAGTCTTTATTTTCTGGGTTCCTATACATTGCCGTATCTGCGGCTATTGTTAAGTTTTCTGAACTTAAAAGTGATTGATGTCCCCAGTCGGTCGCTCCGGTTGGCACCAGCATTCCTGGTGGCTCCAGGGCTAACTGGATTTAGCTGCTGTTTGTGCTCTGTGTAGTTTTGAGCTGGGTCGGTTTCCGTGCACAGCTCGTAGCGCCACGCGCAGTCGCTGCCGTTGGGAGAGCGACTGGGATAGGCGTCTGACACAGAGATGCTCTTCGGCATCCACGTGGACTTTTGTCGTTGTAGAGTGAGTGCATACCAGCGTGGCTTACGCTGATCTTTGCTGAGCCTAGGAGATGAAAAGGAATTTGGGTCGGAAAGTTCAAAACTGTTGTCTCCGTGGAGGAGCTAAGGTATATTCTATATATCACACAGCTTTCAGGATGTCTTTCAGGTTGCCATGTTAAGTTGAGCTTGCTTGGTGTTGCTCCTGGAAGGCAGGCGCCCTGGTTTACGGTTACCGCCAAAAGAGAACACAATCAATATGGCACAAGACTGTAACGCGATGGTACCTCTCCCGTGGTGTGGGTGTTTTCCTACCCACACCGTCAGGAAGTAGGGCTGTTACAGGTGTATGACTCTTGGTCTGTGGAAGTATAGGCAAGTGCTTTGTGATTTATTTGAGTTATTTCCTTTTCTAGCATAACGAATTTTCTCATTGTAATGTCTCTCTTGAATTATTTTCAAAACAAATTCTGTGATGGTCCTTTGGCCAGGCAGGATCTCTGCCTTCCAAAGCAGGAGGAAGGTTCAAAAGCCTCTGTAATGGATCCGAGGAGTTCGTTATTAAAAACAAAAATGGAAGTATTCAGATAATCTTCCTATCATTTGGTAAATAAAAGGTTTCTCCAGTTGTAAAATGAATGCCCTTTACTCTCTGTTGGAAGGCGTTGTCCCCACATCGTGTTGACTTGCCACCCCTGCTCCTCCCAGCCCATCCCCAGGGCAGACGGTCCGCGCTAGCTGAAAGCTTCGCCAGGCAGCCTTGATCTTTATCCCTGGGGTTTCCCCAAAATTCTGTTGGACTGTTCAAATGTTATTGCGTCTGCTGCAGGACAACAAGAAGGAGGAGGTGCCAAATCTCAAGAGTTAAGAAGGGAGGTTACAGAACCTGGTAGAGGAAAAACCAGGAATAGTTACTCCAGAATAGGTAACGTGCGAAGGGAGTCAGAATGACAGGTAAATTCAGAAGAGCAATAGAGAAAGGAATACAGTAGGAAGAGGGAAGGAGAGAGTGATGAAGAGGGGGAAGAAATAAGATCAAGTCAGCAGACAGGAGAAAAAAATAAAATAAAATAGTAGGAAAATAGCAGCTGCAGTGCAGATGATAGGTTTACAAGCAGCAATGTTATATTTACAGGCAGAGGAAGCATATTTCAGTGTCTCTTTTTTTCTTCTTCTTCTTCTTTTTTTTTTTTTTTTTTTTTTTTTTTTTCCTTTTTTTTTTCTTCTTTTTTTTTTTTTTTTTTTTTTTTTTTTTTTTTTTTTTTTTTTTTTTTCCCCTTTCTTCCATCCTCTTTTTCTGGTTCTTTTCTGCTAACTTATGCCTCTGCTTTGTGTCAAAGTGCCCTGCTCAGCTCCGCTGGAAGTGATGAGATGATGCATCCCTCACGTGTGGTGTGCAGTAACTTGGATAGTGCCATCTCCCATAAGGCGTCTTTAATGCACCCGTGTAGGTAACCGCAGTTGAAACAGGATTCTTTCCCTTTTTTTCCCCTCAAAAACTTACATACAGAAGTGTGTCTGGGAGAAGGACATTCCCATATCCTTAGGAATTCCTCTTCAGGTGACACTGAGCTCCACTGGGAACTTAATACTCATCACTTAAAAAAAATGTCGCTTCTGATGTCATATGACGTCACGTGTGATTTGTTTAAAAGTGCACCATTTTTTGAAGTGTCTTGATACAAAAGCACGCTTCTCTTTAATGCTTCTATTTAAAAAAAAAAAAAATAAAATTGCAGTTTGCATGGAATTAAGGTTATGGGATGAAAGGTTTTGATTATACCATGACTTCATGTCATCTTATTTCAGTTCAAATAATTCATGGTTCTTTCTGTCCAGAATACTGACTTAGAATAATTGAATAGAGTAAAATGAACAAGCAGCAGGAATCTCATAGTGCATAAGATAAATATTTGTAAAACACAATTTAATTAATGTTATTTCAGTAGCAGTTTTATGTTGAGTTTTACAGTGGAGTTTTTTGGAAGGGGGATGCAGTGGTGGTGCGTATTTGAAGAAATCCACATAATGGAAAACGTGCAATCTCTGCACAAGAAATGAACACCTACATATAAATCCTAGCCACATAAATTTAGAAAATCCAGCAATTTGTGTGAATGCGTGATGGCAGACGGCTCTGGTTGCTATAGGAGTTAATCCTTAGACTATATACTCCCGGTTTGTAATAGGCGTACGTTAATTCATCTGTTCTGAACCCTAGAAAGGAAAGCCCCACGTACGAGCTGAAACCAGCTGTTATGGGAAGTTGGGTGTTTCTGATGATTGATTGATCGTAAGTTGAGGATGAAGTCTGCCTTCTGTAGAGACAGACGTTAAAATGTGGTCCTCTGAAACAATAATTTCAGACAGTTGCTGTGATTTCTTAGAGCAGAACGTGGTGGTTTTCATAACTCGGGGTTTGCCTCGCTCGGGACACGAAGCTCCGGGTCTCTTAGTATCAGTATGTATTATCTATTGACTGAAAATGGATCATGGAAAATATAATGAAAGAACATCTCCTGTCATATACTGCCATTAAGATGGAATATTGAAACTTGTGTAAAGTCACTGAAAACCTTTAAGAAAGGTCCTTTTGTTTGCAGAGCCCTTTATCTCATTAATGAAATTCTAGCTTCCCAAATTACAGCTATTTACTCTTCTTTCCCCGTGAAACACGTATCCTGTAATTTATTCAGTATTTTCAACTTGATATTTCAAAGTGCCTTTATTTTCTTTTAAATATGAGCGGTACCCGTGCCAGATGAGTCTCTCGTTTAGTCACCAAAGCTCCCTTTTGTACAGAAGCACCTACTTGAAAGATAGTTTTGCCTTTTAATTCTACTTGCTTTTTTACTGTAGAATGAGCAAACTTAGTAGTCAGAGTTACTATTATATGGATTTAATATCAAATACTCTCCCTCTGTCTTACAAAGATTATTTTTAAGTCTTTTACATTTGCTGTAGAATTACGGGAGTACATTAGAAGTCCTCTGCTATTGAATTACTAGGTAATAGATCAGAAG
This sequence comes from Rynchops niger, assembly GCA_013400035.1. NCBI lineage: Eukaryota > Metazoa > Chordata > Aves > Charadriiformes > Laridae > Rynchops > Rynchops niger. The sequence continues at coordinate 127,374 of VXBH01007181.1, forward strand.
AAAAAAGCAGATGAGAATTTTTTTCCATGTTTATATATGTTTTTTGCTGTCCTTATATAAACCTCTCAAGGTTAGCATTGTTTTGGTAGCTGTCCTGAAGCTTGGTTTCTTAGGGACTTTGGTTGACCTGGTGAGCAGGTGAAAACGTTCAGCCTCCAAAGCAATGCTGTAGATGCCGGTTGGTTTTATTTAGAACGAGCACAAGTGAACGGTGGCATTTCAGGCGGGGGCTGCGGAGGAGCAGACGACCTCGGAGGTCACCGCTGGCACTTCTCTGGCAGAGCAGGGCCTCGAGAGTCGCATGTGCCTAGTCCAGCGATCAATGTATGGGTAGAAAGGTGAGATGATCTGTCTTCTGTTTATACACGAATAGAATAGAAGGTGAAAAAGTGTTTTTACTTCTTTATTTTCATGGAGCACTTTTGGTTTTCTCTCTCTCTCTCATACTCTTTTTATCAGGCTTGGCTTTTTCTTATTTTGTTTGTCCCTTAAAACTTGCAGTGTCATGTAGTGTTGTTTGGGTTTCGGTTGGAGGGTGCTGCCGAGTTGTGCCGAGCTCTGGTCCTGGCGCTCTCTGCATTCACCGTGGAGGGAGCCGGATCTCCCCACGCTCACGTGGTGCGTCCACCTCTGTCTCAAAAAGGGTGGAGTAGAGTTACAGATAAGCCTTAAGCGTATATTTGAAGTGCAAGAATTTGAGATATTTTTTGTACAGGTAAGAATAATTTCTGGACTTAAAAGCATTACAAAGAAAATATAGATTAGGGCGCAAAATTGTGGTGTCCAGCAGGACACAGTGGGCATGTTCAGTGGGGTCAGGAGCATCTCCTGACGATGCTCTTGCACCTCCTTTAATCTGTGGTGGCTGCTGTAGGACGTCCATGAGCAAATCACAGATTTTCTGTTTCTGTATTCCTATATTTGCAAGCACAAATCACTGTTTCTCACGTGTTCATTTCCGTAGTGTGGGAGGAATGGGACAATAACGGTATCCGTACAATTAAAAGAAATAAATTCTGATTGCCAGTGCAGCATTAAAGAGACCCTTACAGCAATTTGGTCTTTAGCGTGTCTGTGGTTCCTGTTGTAAATAGGTTTTCAAAATTCATCTTCACTTTTAGGCACCTGTCTCATATGTTTAGGTTAGGAAATATGAGGAAAAAGACGGGCAAATCCAGAGGGCAATTCCCACCTTGTGTGGGCTTCACGGATGTTGCAGAGTTGTCTCTCTCCAGCTGGTGCTAGAGGTGACTGGGCCCCAAGCTCACTTGCGTAAGCCTAGGCGGGATAAATCTAGGCTAATGTCTCTCCTGAAATTTACCTAGGAACCGTATTGAAATCGTTCTGAGAGGTGGTAAGTGGTAAGAATTCATGAAACGCGGAGAGGTCACGCGTCCCTGATTTTTCCATGGTTTTTCCTGAATTGTTCTGCATACATGGCTTGTATTAGCCTTCCATTTCGTGAACCCATTTTTTGGCTTTAATATGAAAGAACAGACCTTGTGTTGTGCTGATAAGAGCAAAAAAGGAAGGGGACATATATATATATAAAATTATATATTTAAGTATTGATTTTTCTGGGTTATGACCAAAGCCAGGGGAAGGGAAATGACAGGAAAAAGACGTCATAGAATTAATGCTTCCCTACGTGGAAAAATTATGTCAAATATTTGAAAGCCTCTTTCTGAATTCTAAATAAAATTAATTTAATTTGTACAGGAATATAAAGTATAAAACTACAGTGGACTCTGTAATTTCTCTAGATCCTAGTCAAGAGTAAGAAGAGAAACCGTTTCTACTTCAGATGCATCCTAGAGATGAATTGAGAAGGCAATTTAAATTTGCTTTTGTTTTATTTTTACCTTTCAAAAAACACGCGACCATGTTATCATGGACTTGTTACTGAATTTTGGGAATATTCACCCGATGTCTTATCTTTTTTTTTTGCCAGTTGGAGAATAGTGTTTAAAGTATTCCTTTGAATTAGACACCTGTCAAATAATGTTCAGTCAATATGCCTTTTTCCTGGTGCCGTATAAATTTTCCTTGAGAAAGTACGTGATAACGACCTAGTAAGTTTAGGGACTAGAGTGTCACATTTACTGTTCAGGTTTGCCTTCTGAATCTGCACGTTTGTGACACTGAAATGTTACTGGAACTTATTTACTTTAGTCTTGAGGTACCAGGAGTTAGCGGAGTGCTTCCCTGAAAGTATCCCAAGAGAAAACTGACGGCGTTGTGGTGATGGTAGTTCACAGAATCGCAGAATTGTAGAGGTTGGAAGGGACCTTTAGAGATCATCTGGTCCAAACCCCTCATGGTTAATCGCTCAATGCCTGTTGGATTGGCAGTTTTTTCCGAGGAAATGCCTGCCACGTGGGTTTATATTTCTCACTCCCGTTATTCTGCTGCCAGCCGCGGTTTGGCTGTGGTGCCAGGCCAGGCGGCGTTGGGGAGCCCCGCGTGTCTCCGGTAAGAGGTGTTGGCGCCGCGTCTGTGTGCATCCCAGAGAGCGAAAACAAACCTCAGCATCTACGTGGTAGGATTTAGGTGTTCCAAGGGATAAGCATAAATACCTCTACAATATCTCAAACGCTCCTTTTGGTAGTAGGTTTTAGGAGGAGAGAAGCATCTCTTAAAAATCAGAGCCGCCGTCCCCTGGTGCCATCCCGGTGCGGGGCCGTGCCGGTGCCCAGTGCCCGTCTCTGCCGGCCCCGTCCCAGCCGTCAGCTCCGCAGTCTCTCCTGAAAAGCGGGCGAGGGGACAGGAAAGGTGAGACCGAGCCTACAACGGCAGCGGTGTTGTTATCCGCGGAGACGGGTGACTTGGGTGGCTCTCCCCGTGCCAGCTGCCGGCAGCGGCGCTGGGAGCTGCCGGGAGGGACGGGGCCGGGAGGAGGCGGCGGCGGGGAAAGGGACGCTCCTCTCCCTTCCAAACCTTTTCTTCTTTGACTCCCTCTCGCTCCTTTGCCTCCGCATACACCCGAGGATGGCTGATGGGCTACGCCAAGTGCCAAAACTGGCTGCTCGTCCTTTACCTGCTCTCGTTACCAGAGACGCGGCTTGACCAGAGAAACGCGCGGCGGGGAGAGAGGACGGTGTCCGCAGTGAAGGTGTAAAAGGCCACGCAGGAGAGGGTTCCCACCAGCCGTGCACCTGCTGTAGCAGGACTGGGAGAACATGGGTGGCTGCATTATTAAGGCTGTCGTGCAGCTTCACGTCTTCGGTTTTACTGCGGCTCTTCGGAGAGAGTACTTATTTAAAGCTGTATTGGATCATCCAAGTACCTAATGTACAAGTCACCAGGTCGTTTTCCTCCCTCTTGATCTAATAGAGAAACATAATATGCTCTTGCAGCACTCTGTGTCTTCGACTCTGTTTTATATACCTAAGCATTACCTAATCCTTTATTATGCTCAAGTGATAGCCCAGAATAAAGGTGATCATTGTCCTCTTGGCTTTTCTTTTAAAGGAGATGGATACGTCCTCAAATCCCTCGAACCACCTTTCTTGTTATAGGAGGTTGTCCAGTCCCAGTTCATGCTATTTTTCGCTTCATCTTTCAAGTTGAAAAGGTGATGGTGGATTGAAATAAGTAGGCACGTATTTTATTGCTGTGTTATAGTCTTGTCTTCAAATTACCTCTGTTCTTGAAGGTATAAGCCGTGGTTAGATTAGGTCCAAACGAGGAATAGTAGCCGTGTGGGCTGAAGTCGGGCTGGCTTGTTGCTTTCCCCTGGTTAAATCACGCTGGTCCCGATCCTCCGATGTGCGGAAAGGCTGCGGAGCAGGCTTCCTCGGCTGCCGGGGAGCGGAGGAAATGCTGTTCGGTCTAATTCCCATCTCTCCCAGCCTTTTTTGTGGTTGCAGCTCGTCATATTGAGCTACGCTGGTATGTCTGTTCCTCAGCAATAGCACGTGAAAAGGCAAGACGACACTCGTCACGTGGGTGACTTCTCTTTTGTTGGGCTTCACTGCTTTTAAACAGAAACAAAACCGCTTTTGCACTAAACTCAGGTGGCTCGTTTTGTTGTTTCCCGTGGGTTAAGTAGTACAAATGATTTTACCGCTGTATGGGAAGAAAGGAATACACTCCAATAAAATATTGTATGTTTTTCCATTGCCGCTTTGCATGGTACACGTGCCAATTTGCATGGTACAAAACAACGGAATAGGGATTTTAGTACTGTGTGTACGCTATTAAAAATGTAACTAAATAGTCTGTAGAAATAATTAGTTTCTGGAGGAGTTAAAATGGAACACCAGTTACTGCAGATAGTTCATTGCATTTGGTAAATGAATAAATTTCCTCTTTCATAGAAAATACTAACTTTTGAATATAATACGAAGAGATTAAATTTAATTTTCCTTGTGTGGTCACTTCTAGACATATGGTACATAGGCTCCTGGAATTTATTTAAACCCGTTCTTTCCAACAATAAATCTTGTCCTCGTTTTAACAGATCGCTTTACATGTAGTTGGGTCCAGTTGCGCAGCCTCCTCGAGAGAGGAAACGCGTTACCTGCAGACCGGGGGTGCGAGAATTACGGCCCTACAATAGGGAGTATTTTTCCACCATTATCACTTTTCAGCGGAGATTCTTTTTCAGATACGTAACGGTGACTCAATGAACCGGGAAGGTGTTTACCTGCAAGGTGATCTGGTGGTAACAGGAGAAGCTTTTGAGGGCTGAAATTTCAGGCGTCTCTCTCCGGAGCCACCCCCCCGAGGAAGAAAAAGGGGGTCTCCTCCCCTCCTCTAGGTTCCGTCTGTCAATCACAAAGGGCTTTTGTCCTGCGAGCGTATTGATGTCTCTGGGCTTTGGCTGTTGATCATCTTCCTGTCGTCCTTAAGCGCAAAATAAAAGAGGGGGAATAGCTTCTGGTTCTCAGGCTTTGAGAATAAACTGCTTGTGGCCGCCGGGGACCTCGGTGTCCCGGCCGCCCTGGAATGCCTTCTGCGGGCATGGGATCGCTGGCAGTGCCCCCCGTCCCCCGCGCGGCTCCCGAGGCAGCGGGCAGAACAAGGCTGGCGTTACAAGTCAGATGATGAGAAAGCAATTGAGCTTCACAGATTCGATTTCTCTCTTTGATCCCGGCATTAAAGTGTCAAGGTCTGCGAGTGGAACCACGGCGCAGTCGAGATTTCCGGCTGCTTTAATCCTGGTGATAAAAAGATCCATTCACAGGGTGCAGGGACTGGGTTTTATTTTTTGCAGGATTTCAGAACCGCCTATGTTTATCGCCAAACATTATAGAAAGTTATTTTTTTCCTTCCGTATTGAAGACTATTTTTCTGTGAGTTTTTTCTTGTGTGAATATTGCCCAGTAAAGGTTTGGCAGCTGATTGACTTACCCTTTCCCATGCTTTTGAGGCACTTTACGTTTTACAGATGGCGAGCTAAGGGAGAAGAGTTAAGTAGCCCGCAGAAGGTCCGACACAGAATGGGGGCCACAGAGCTCCAGCCCAGGGCTCGCTCTCCTGCGTTCTGGGACAGGACATCACGTAACTTTAAAAAGCGGGGCATGGTACAGAATTGCTGTCAGAGAATTAAGGGAATTAAGAAGACGTTCATAAGCAACCGTGTAACGAGATAGAGCTTTAAGCCAAATAAACACCAACTCAATAGGTGTTTTCTTCATTTCCTTTCTCAGCAGAATTGGGATACTTTTGTTATATTTTGGCTTTCTGAGAGAGCGGAAACTTGAATTTCAGTTTCTTAATATACTCTTTTCCTTTTCACCAATTTTCAAAGGAGAATAGGGAAAGAAAAAGAGCTGAACACCAAACAGATTGTGCAACTGCGAAAATTTCTTTTTTTTCCTTTTTGTCATCACCTTATGCAGTGTTTTCCTGGCGAACTTCACACGTCAATTAGGATTTGAGAGATGTACGTTTGTAAGATGGTGAAAGTGAAGTTGATTTAATGCTTTTGTACTCTTATTTCTCGTGTTTTCTTTACTCTCCCAGCTCTTTGGCTTACTTTCTTTTTCCCAACTGTTTCCTGTCAGTCCTTCCTGGTTTTGCTGCTGCTCTCTTAAAAATAGTTATCTAGTTTTGCTGAGCTGAGGGGTATAATCTGTGTAGTTGCTTATTTAATTTAGAAAAACAAAATCCTCCTGACGTTAGAGAAGGAAAGAAGAGATCCCTTTGAGCAGCCCTTACGAAACTTTTGAGAACAATCTGTTTATTTACAAAATGCGTTTAGGAAAGGAGAGTCACACCAAGAAATAAATCATGGTTTTTGGAGGATGGATTAGATTTCAGAAATCGCTGCTTGTCCTGCGAATGTTACCTGTGTTTATTTGGTTGCTACGACCCTTTGTAGAAGGAGAAACTGAGCGGCAGTTCTTGAGACACCGTCGTGGCCATGAAATCCACGTCCTGAGCCGGTGACTCGCACCCTTCGCCTGTTTCTGATTTGATAGCAGTCAGGGCAGAAAATCTCCATTTCATGAAAAGCTGAAGGCAATCACATTACATTAGAATCTACATGTTTTGGTATGTATTTTTAAAATAAATAGCCTTTCTGTTTAGGTAAGGGTTGCACACAAGTCAGTATTTTACATGTAACCACTGCCCAACTTGAATATATATTTGTAGTCTGCAGAGTGCAGTCCCAAATATGGCTTTTAACATATGACATTTATATTTTATTTTAGAAACAAGCATATTTTTAACTACAGGCATTGGAAATACTTGGAATTCTGTTCCTGTGAGCTAATTGCCAACTAGAATAGGAAAATAAGAGCTACTTTGTGGTTAGATGCTTGTGGTCTTTCTTTTGGCTTTTGGCCCTACGATAAAATGTCAGGGAAAACACTCTAACGGATAATGGTATCAATCAGTGTATCCTGGGCATAATTTGAAGCCTGTCAAATGTCTGCTACTTTATAAACATTGAATTACATCGTTCTTCTTCATCCTACCTTCTGCTTATACATTTTTTTGGTTAGAAGAGTATAAATTATGTCATAGGAGATTTTCACAGACATACTGCAGTTCGTAAAGTCTCGATTTCACTGAAAAAGAAACTGCTGCGAAAAACCAGCTGCTTCTGTGAAACTGAGACTTTATGGGCCACTTCAAGTATCATGAAGAATGAGACATTCTTTATTCTCTTTCGTGTGTTTGATATCTGGACTAGAAACCGTAGCGAGGAAAGGTTTCTAGTCTTGTATTTATAGCCTAAATAATCCCTGCCCCAAACTAACCGGATCTGATTCGTAGCAAAGTGTCGTTCAGAAGGTGACTCTGCGCTTGCTAACGTTAATGCCAAACCATGGCTCTAATCATCAGGTGAAACTACGGTTCCAAAATTCAATGCAAACTGGATTTTTAAGAAACTTGAATTTCACTCATGGTGTGGATAAGATAATTGTATAAGTAAATAGTAAGTGAGGAAAACCCTGAAGAAACACTAAGTTAAAACAGTCGTATTCATAGCTCAGCTTTTGCTCTAAAAAATAAGAAATAATGCATTTTAGGTTAAAATTTACGGTTTTTAAAGTTGGAAGAATATCTTAGGTGTTTTAAATAGTAATTTTCTGCTATGTCAGGATACTGTGAGTGATGATTTTTTTTCCTGTATAAATTTGAATGAAAGCGTATTCAATCTTTTTCATTGAAACTTTAAAGTAGTGTTTAGCCCAGGATCACGCAGATGCCAAAAAATTCTGAGATAATTCCTCAAACACACTCTTTGAAGACACTTAGAAGAAACAAGGAGTTGAATAACAGCGTGCACAGTTACTGGTCAAGAATGAATTGTGTCAAGTCAATCTGGCTTCCTTCTGTGAAGATAAGAGGCTTCGTTGATTCAGAAGTAATAGAGGATATCATATATCTTCAGCAAGTCTTTAGGCAGACTCTCATGTGACATTCTCATAAGCAAGACCTCAAAGTATGCTGGAGAAAAAAACCTCTACTTAAAACTGGCTGAAAAACCCAAGTACTGAGTTTACTATCAGAGTGGAAGTATCGTCCAGGGATAATTGGTTCCATCCACGTATTTAATATCTCCATGTCATCATCCTTGTCATTAATAAAGTTGTTGAACAATGACACCCAGCCCGTCTTCCGAGACGTCTGGTTTTATCCACAGGTTTAATGAGTGTGTCATTCAAAACAGTTTGGTAAATTGGAGAAATATGCCCAAAATATAGGATGGATTTGATGGAAGGTTCTGCACTTCGGAAGAAAGAGCTAACTGTACAGATAGAGAATTTGGAACCGCTTCCTAGGTCACAGCTCTTCGTAGCAGGGCTTAGGAGATAGATTACAACCCGAACATGAGTCAAAGTGTTGGGATGTGGAGAAAAACAATTGTAATTGGGTGTATTATATATAATATATTTTATATCTATTTTATATCTATATATTATATATAACTGGCCCAGGTTGCCCAGAGAAGCTGTGGCTGCCCCATCCCTGGAGGGGTTCAAGGCCAGGTTGGACGGGGCTTGGAGCAGCCTGGGCTGGTGGGAGGTGTCCCTGCCCAGGGCAGGGGGTGCCACTGGGTGATCTTTAAGGTCCCTTCCAACCCCAACCGTTCTGTGATTCTGTGATATAAATAAGAATGCAGGATGCAAAGCACATGAAGTTACCATTGCCCTCCTCCGTAGTGTCGATAACGTCAGCTGGAGTAACAAAATTCAGTCTATACATGGACAAATTGCGCAGAGCCCAGAGCAGAATGAGAATGATCAGACGTTTATAGACTGTAATCTTTGAGGAACTTTTAATTACTTGAAATGTTTCGTTGCGTCGAGAAAAAGTCTGGACTGATAGTAGTCCCCTCATGTATGCAGTACTCCTCTAATGAGGAAAAGAATAATGAATTCTCTCTTGGGTGAAAAGTAAAAGAAATAATAGACTAAAATTGAAGCAGGGTAGATGCGGGTTGGAAATAATTATGTTGGAGAAACTTTCTTATATTAAGGCTTGCTAAGCAGTGGGATAGTTTGCTCACGGACAGGGAGATTCCATCATTGCGCGTCCGTCATGGAAGACCAGGTTGGACACGAATGGCGGAGCTGCGGTCCTTGTCTTTGATGGGGAATGGACTATATGAAGCTTCTTCTGTTCCCATCTTCTGTACTTTCATGTGATTATTCTCTGTAGCTTGTGATGTAAGTGGAAGTGTAATTACGGTTCTCTCTCTGAGGCTGCGTGCTGGTTCTGAGCTCAGGAGGACGGCTCAAGTGGGCGAGCATTTGTAAGCGGAGGTGGAATGGGTGGCGTCAAACTAACCTACGCATTTCGGTATCTGCATTAGATTTTTTTAAAATAATCAAATTTCTGTTGCTTGCAGGGATTGTTCCTGAATAAGGAGCGAACCATCACTCCTTAAAGAGAATCCATTAGAAACGTTACATTCTGTGTGTGTCACCTAGGTGCCAGAGAGCAGGAGGTTGGATTTAGCGGTAGAATTTATGAGGAAGGACTGCCAGCGAAAAACGTAACGTGTCACTGAAGCCACAAAGATCGGCTCTAAGAGGGAGATGATGTGCTAAGGAATGTCCGGAACACCTTCGTGATTTAATGCGACGAAAGCATGCATGGTAGTCATCGTATGCTGGGTCGCTAGTACATGCCCGTAGGCATTTATTCTAGGAGTGCTAGGTCTCTTGTAGCAAGAAAGAAAAAAACGTGTGATTGTAGCCCAGACCTTTATTTACCAGCTGCTGTAGAAGGTTGTTTGAAATCTTCTCAGTCTCATCAGTTGTACGATGGAAATACCCAGTAGCTTAAAGTTTTTTTCCAATTATTCATTTTCTGAGTTAGGGAATTTCTCTCTCCGCTGCTGCGTGAAGAACTAAATAAATAGATAACTGCCTCTAGTACTTGAGGAAAAAAACAAATGAATAAAAATGCTTGAAACCAGAATGTAGAAATAAAGGGGAAAGCTGCTTTCTGGGATTCTGTTTCAAGTTTATTCTTTTAATTTTGGAAAGAATAGTTGACAAACCAAGGCAAAAAGCTGATTTGATTAGTCCCTGTCCTTTTGAAAAGGTAAAGCTAGAAGGAAACCCAGCTAAAAGGAATCACTGGTTTGCTTTTCTGCATTTGCTGCCTTCCAAAGCTGGCTTAACGGAATCGGGATTTCACTCCTCCCCTGCTGCCCCTCTGTACTGCAGGCTGGGCTTACTGCTAACCTCTTGCTGAGACACCTCTTCTCACCGGTACGAACACAGGGTGAGCCTTTTGTCGGAAGCTGAACTTTCAGCTCTTTCAACGACGTTTGGAGCGTTACTTGCGGCTCCTGGTAGGAGTGTGAGGGTTTTCCCTGCAGTGTGTGTGCTGTGAGCTGGTGAGAAGGCAGCGGCAGATCCGGTTCAATCAGCACAACCCCCCGGGCAGTCCCAGGCTCGTGAGTAGTAACAATTCTATTAAAATAATATAGGCTAACATCCTACTGGAAAGCCATTGACTTCTCTAGACCATTATCAGAATTGTTTCCGTTGTGTTACGAAGTGCTTGAGTTCGTTTTAATAACTGAAGACTTGGAAAGTGCCAGGGCTGAGTGACTCAGGTGTCTTACCCAGTATCCGTGCTTTTCTCCTGGGGTGTATAAGCAACTTTTGCTTACGTTAACGTGTTTGTTAAGCTGAAGTTGCAGATGTGAACATCTACAGCGGGTTTACTCCCTGTATATGCTGTCGGTTGTCCGTGGCGAGCACATGGTGAGTTACCCAGAAGGTATTAGTGTGACTTGCTGATGTGATGCTGCGATGGTGATTTTTTTGCTGCATTTTCAGTCTCTCCCACATCCTTATTTCAGACACGTTTGATGCATAGACGGCTAATAGTAATTCAAAAATATAAAACGCTAATTTCAAAAATCACATTGAAACCATACGCTGTGCGTAAACCCACGCGTTTCCCTCCTCTTAAAGTGCCCTTGCAGTCAAGCGGCGTAGCAGCGGTTGGTAAAACTGCTGAACGTGCCACCTGGTTCTCGGAATCCCAGCTAGCACCGGGACTGACAGGCACGTTTGCAGGCACGTGCAGCCGTCGAAAAGCAGTTATCCAGGTTTCCATGGAAGGCATTACAGAAAAAGGCAGCATTTCTCAGGAAGAACAAAAAAGGAATATAAAATTAATTTTCTTTTGAGTATTCTTTATTGCAGCCTCATTAAGTAATAAACTTGAAGGTGAAAGCATCTGACCTTTGAGGTCCCTTTTGATTCAAATTTTGGATCTACAACGGCATTTTAAGGATTTATACTGCTGTATTAATCTAATATTAAGTGAACAAGATTTTGGAAAACAACTAAAGCTATGATGGTGTGTTTTGAGTTCCAGGAGCAGTTCGGTTGTCCATCTTCCCCTTAACTGTATTAAAAATGTGCATTTCTAGTATTTGCCCTCTAACTGGGGCTCCTCTTTTCCTCCTCCTGAAGAACAACCTTAGCTCAAACTATTCTTTGAGTTTGAGCAAAAATAGTTTGTATATAAATACGATATTGTGTGCGTGTGTGTATACACAGAAACCTTCTATTACTTGAAATAACTTAAGATTCCATATTGGAAAAGATGTGGCGCTTTAAATTGTTGTAACATCAAGGTAAGATTTGCAAATACGTAAGTTTGCGGTCTTGGTTTTGCCAGTCTTTTCTGCTCTCTTTGGTACATTACTGCTAAAGAAGTCATCTATTTAGAGGGGCTTTTCCTGACTGGAAACTGGAAAAGTTTAAACCTCAGTCCTGCCCAAGTCACCCTAACCTTCCCACTCGATCAGTCCTGGAGGTTTCCTCTCCACAGCTGAGATGGTCTGCTAGACGTTTTATTCTATTTGCAAAAGCAGGAAATCAAGAAAAAAAATAACAATAATTTCTGACTTGTGCGAGTCATACTTGTCACACCACGGACCGTCAGACTGCTCGTAAACCTCAGCGTGGTATCTGGACGTATCTCTCACTCCACCCCTGTGCAGAGCGCGCTTTTGGAGAGTTGACTCTTTTGGTAGCCATCTGCTTGATGATACCTGGGGTTTTTTCACTTAACTGGAAAAGATGACCTGGCACGCTTGGCGTTCATCTCGGGAACCCAACGCCTTCCCTGTTCTGCTCGGCATCCCTTCTCCCGTGATTTGCCTTTTTCATCTCGTGTCGGATCTAATTTGGTGCAGATACCTTCTGCTGCTTACCTCAGCAGGTAAAAGATAGATAGCGCTTGTCTCCATTTTCACACTGACAAAATTTTCCCCTAAATCTCCTCTTCACCTAAGAGTTGCCAAGTGCTGGTTTTGTAAAATGTGCGCTCAGATGCCCTTCTTTAAATAGCGATTTCCATGCATTTTATTTACTTCTCACTGTATAAGGATTGCAGCTTAAAAGATAAAGACAGATGAAAGAAAAGAGAGTTTAATAAATTGCATCGTTGGTACTTCAGAAGGCATTGCCACTTAAGGTTCATTTAGGGTTTTTTAAGACCTAATAGTAAATTCCTTTTTTCTTTTTGAATACCAGGTGGTGTGCTTCTACAATGATATTTCCTGACTTTTTAAGAACTTTATAGTTCTGATCTTGATTATGCTAACAATAATAAAAAGGCGAGAGAGGAAAAATAAGGACTATTTTAATTTTCTTTTCAGTTAAAGTATTCTTCACTATAATCTGATGGAATAATAGATAAGCGCTTTTTTAGATTTATTGTTTCTAAGAACTATGTTAAGTGGAACATTACCTGAATTGTTTTACTTGCTATATTAGAAGTAACACCTGGGAACCGGGCTTTTAATCTAATACAGTCTCACGTGTTTTCTGACATGTATATCTAACAAACATACAGAAACTGTTTGGCTTTCACCGTCACATAAGCTGAGAGGTGGTGGTGAACGTGTTGGTGCCCCAACTCGAGGACGACTCAGTTAATGTAAAATGATCATCACTTCCTTTACGCAATTGTGTGAGGAATATTCCTTAAGGGGCATCCTACGGAAGCTCAGGCATTCTCAGATATACACAGGAAAAAGCTGCATTTGCACTGTGTCAAATATTTTCTATGACCAGAGAATCATCTCCTCTTTTACGCTGATGGCCGGAATTGCTCAAGGTGGTATGTTAGACCTGAAGTGGAGCTGGAAGGATCAAACTGAGCCTGAAATTTCATTTGAGGAAAAGCAAAGGGAAGGCAGGGCTGTGAAGGCGGGCTGTCCGGAGCCGGCGGGGTGGCAGGTGGGAAGCAGAGCTTCTTCCAGCCTCAGCCGTGCAGCGCCCGCCTGCCGAGGCCGGGTCGGGGACCCTCCGAGCCTGGGGCTCCTGGTGCTCCCGAGGCTTCGCAAGTTACAGCTTCGGAAAACTGCCCGTAAAGCTCATTGAGGAGGTACTCAGTCCCGAGCCTGCAAACGCCGATGGCCTTTGCCATATGTGAAGGACATTTAGATATCAGGAAGAAGCTCTTCGCCATGAGGGGGGTGAGCCCCTGGCCCAGGGTGCCCAGAGAAGCTGTGGCTGCCCCATCCCTGGAGGGGTTCAAGGCCAGGTTGGACAGGGCTGGGAGCAGCCTGGGCTGGTGGGAGGTGTCCCTGCCCAGGGCAGGGGGTGCCACTGGGTGGTCCTTAATGTCCCTTCCAACCCCAACCGTTCTGTGTTTCTCTGACATGGGATGGGTGTTTTTTCTTGTGCAGAATAACAGGAAATTTCTTTAGCTCATTATTATAATTTTTAAATTTTTTTTTTTCCTCTGTGTTAAGCGCTGATGTCAGTGAGCTCCTGCCTGTGCGGTGGTAGCGAGTTATTCGAGCTCTCCAAAGGTTGGCAGCTGCCGTGACTCCCATGTGTGTCGAGTTCTCTTTCTGTTTGGGTCCGACGCGCGTGAGCTTGCTTGAGGCGGAGTTCAGAAGAAATGCTCAAGGGCTGGCTGTCTCTCTTGCTACATTTATTTTAGTCAGCAATTATATCAAACTTTTCTGAGGTAAAGGATTTTTAAGAGTAAGAGTGTCTGATACGGTTAATTTATAAACTATTTATCTCCCAAAAACTTTAGGACATAAGTTAACACCTAGGAGATGGTTTAGTGGTTTTTTCCAAAATACATTTTTTGTTTTAAACATGCAAAGAAAACTACGCAGCACCAATGCAAGAGCACAACTTTGAATAAAATTCAGCATTTAAAGACTGAAGTTCGTCCAACTGAGCACTGGGCAAACGAAATGCGTGTTCACATTTTATATAGACTCTTCCAAGGTTATGAACATACATAGAAATTATTGTACTGGAACAGATCAATGATTCATCTAGTCCTGCTGAGAAGTGCTGGTGAAGCATGCCAGAAACTAAATCAAGGACTTGATGGGGATTTCGAGTCTGTCACGCAATGCTTAACCCAGCTGGAGACCTGGCAACGGAGTACAAATCATGGGTGACTGACCTCCCCCCACCTCCATCTTCCTCCCCCACAGGAGACCTTGTTCCTTCGTTGACTTAAATAGTCTCGGTCCTTGAAGGTGCTTCCAGAAAAATCCATAACAGAGCGGTGGTCTTCTGGGTTGTGCTCGGCACAGGGAGGCCACTGCTTGTGGACGCTCGCTCCGTGCTTGCAAAATGGGTTCGTGTAGCCGGGAGTGCCCATTAGAGCCAGGTCTGCACCGCAGGCCTTCTGCACCCGTCCCTCCCTCCCCAGGAGCAGAGAAGGTAGCTCCTCGTTCTCAGACCCGTGCCGAGTCCTGGAAGAGCAGGAGTCTGACATCAGCTGGAAAAATGGGAGATTGTATAGCTGGGAGAGAGGGGAGAACTTGCGTCAAACTACCCTGGAAACTATAATTTAAAAAAAAAAAAACCCACGCACACTTTTTTGTTAAATAAGGTCCTTATGTATTTCAGTTCCATTGATTTCAAGCAGTTGCCACTTTCCTTGGAGGAAGATGCTTAATTGGTGACCTCAGAATGGCCAGGAGCTTGCTTGCAGGGCGCAGTGTGTCTTGTGAAGGTGCCAACTGAGCCCCGTAGATCTGCTGTAGCTACAAGGAATAGGAACAGTCTCTCACCTGCGTAGCCAAGTCTGCCTGCACCGAGGCCCCATAGTACGTGAAGAAGTCTACATAGGGTTGGAGGTATGGTCATGAATTTAGAAAGAGATGCATGAGTGACCCTCTCCTCTTGCAAACTTTAAGGGATCTTCAGTTTGATGTAGCGCCTGTTAAAATGTGACGGGGAGCAGGTTGCTGAGCAGTCCGCCTGGGTTGTGAATCCTGCATCGGGGGGTGGAAGAGAAGGAATTTCCCTTTCCCTCTTGGAAGCAATTAGAAGAAAACATTAATAACCTACTTGAAAGCCTGGCTGTTGTAGGTTGAGGAAGTACAGAGGAAGCCGTGTGGAAGTCTTCCTGCGGGGGGTCTGCTGGGCTACCCTGGCTCCTTCAGGGGTGGGAAGTTCTTCAGTATGGAAGAAACGAGTGCTGTGGGGTGGTGATGATCTGAGTTTAGGTCATGGTGGCCGGAGAGAGTCCTCTGTTAGGCTCAACCGGAGTCCTGCTGTGACAGCCCATTTCCTGCTGTGGTCTCTGGCCACGACGCGTTTTGGTGGATATCTGCTGGTACTGCTGCTGGGTGTATGTTGGTAGAGACCGGGCGTATTAGCAAGTTGTTTGGATTTCAAGGCTGCTTGAAAACTTTCGGGTGTGAGAACCTGTCAATGACTGACTGATAGTGGAAAGACGCAGCACAAGTAATACATGTATTTGTCAATGACAGATTTGCAGAAGAAATCAGGTTTTTCATTAATTCTCTCCCCGTTCCTCCACCAGTTTTCTTTATTTTTTTCTAACCAAGTGACTGCGACGCTGTTTCTTTAGGTACAGTGTTTGGCCAGCGTGTGCCTGGTGACATGGTGTTTGAATGGATTAATATGGATGCTCGCTACAAAGTTAAAGCTGACACACCGTGGATTTTGGTCTCAGAAAATTAAATACTGTATTTAGCAGGTTTACTATTGAAATATCTCATTTTCACATCAGTAATACAGGAAAATAAAATATTCTCTTAATACTTACTAGCACTTAACAATAGTTTCCTGTGTAAAAATCAGGTCTAATTGGGAACTAGGAAATATAAAATAAAAATTCAAACTAATCAATACATTTATGAGACACATAATCAGAGGTGTTGTATGACTTGCCAAGATTGGATTCAATTTGGTGTTACAGTGAAGAATTTACGAACGGCTGACGAAGCTTGAGGTGCTGTGGAAACGCACTATATGGATGTTTGTTTTACTGAAAATCTGATTTTGGCACAGAAGAAGTCTACGGGAAGATAGTAGCTCGATACATTGGTTTCTTCAGCAATTGACGGCAGCACTCAGTTTTACAGCTCTTTTCTGCCTTGTCCGATTTCTTCTGCCCTCAGCACAGTTCTGCCTAAAAGATGTGATCTGCGCCTCGCTTACAGCGAATTTTACAGGTGGAGACTGATGATTATTTTTTCATTTATTATTAGGGCTTGATTAAAGGTAGGTTTTCGATCTGTTTATGAAGTCGTATAGAAGGAGCGCCCGCCAACTTCTCACCTGCGCTTCCAGTTGCCGTAAGTGATCCCGCTGTTCTGCATGGAAGAGACGCGTGGGTATCAGTGACTCCCCCAGCAGCGCCTATAGAGGGGGAGCATTGCCAGACACTGCCTCGTGACTGTGTGGCAAAAGTGGGTATAATTTATTAGTTGCGGAAAAGAAGTCAGGACAGTATTATTTTGAAGGTGAGCCAATTCGTATATTCCTGCACATCGCACGGACCGCCCAGATCTGAAGTCGTGTTTTACGTCTCTTAAATCTAAATAGATTCAACCAAGTCTTGAAGTGCCTGCCGGAGTCCAGCTGAGCGCCGCACGCGTAGAAGAGGAAAAATCTACCTTTGGATTTCCCTTTCTTTTTGTATCTTCCTTAGCGAAAGGCTTGGCAGCGAGTAGGCCCGATGAGCTTCTGAAATAACGCCACAGCGGGAGATCTGCCTGTGGGAAATGCGGCGTTGCTCGATGAGAATTAGATTTACTTACTCCTGGGATAATTACATTTAGTCGCTCAAGAAGGAAAATGGTCATGATCCTGCAGTACAGTCTCCTTCCAGCCACGTCTCTGTGTCGCCGCGGTCTGGGCATGGCGTCTAACAGAAATTTTACCCCTGAGGGCTGGTACCTCTACTAGAGGACGGGAGAAAAAAATACTTGGTGTGTATGTATATGTACGTATCGTGGATGATTGCGATTCGTGAAGGGGTTGGCGAAGGCCAGTAGAACTCTACAGCTTTGTGGCGTGCCGCGTCCGATGGTAGAATGGGCCACCATGTGTTCTCCAGGTCAGGAAACATCAACAGGGTATTGAGGACCTCCCCGAAAGATGAGGCAAGTGTGGATAGCCCACATCTTAATGCTGTACTGTTTCATTTAGATTCCCGTTTTATATCTGCAAATGCAGAATGTCCTGTATCATGTTTGCCTTTGTGTTGCGACTGCGTGGTTGACGCGGCAGTAACTGGCGGGCTCTTTCTCAGCTAATCCAACCTTGAGAAAACGTCTTTCCAAACAAGAAACAGCACCAAACAGCAGCTTTTGCGTTCTGTCATAGTTTCTGAAATGTCCTTGGGACCCATCTCGCAGAAAGAAGTAAATTTTTGCCAGTGAAGTGACTAATTCTGTCTGTGTACAGATATGTATGAATTCATACTTACGGACATCGATGTGCGAGCTGGTATAATGTTTTAGTTTTAAAACTAATGGTAACTGGGAAGGGTAAGGCCTACAGAGCAATACAGAATGAACTATACTTAGTTCACCATGTCGTCTGTATGCCCATCCACAGACAGTGTTGTGCAGAGCTCTGTAATGGAGTGTGGCTTTTTTGGTAAGGTACTTACAGCTCAAATTATCATACTCGTTAAAGCACTGATTTAGGAAAATCGTGGCGAACAAACTGTCAAAGTTTTGTATTGCTTCGTATCATTTTGTCGTGCCTCCCTGAATGGTTTGCAGAAGAGGAGACACCTTGTTAGGACGCGTCACTGTAGTTGTGCTGTGTCTGCTTAGAAAAATACCTCGCATAAGTTTCAAAACCTCTCATTTAATGAGGTTTTTACGCAAAAAAAATAGTGTGATTTTCAACTTCACTGTGGATTTAAAATTAAGCTGCTCTGTGCCTACGGAGTGAGGCAGTCTGAGGGAAAAAGGGGGTAAAAGAATGATTTATGAGAGTCTCCATTTCAAAACATAATGGACTGAATTTAATATGGAACTTCTGAAAATCATATTGTGAACATATGTTAATAGAAACTTCCCACAAAAACAGATGATGAGATGTGAAAAAGATAAGATGCAGGGAGAGTTTGTTTTTCTTAAGTGTATCTTTTTCACGTTAGCCTTTTAACAGGCATAATTTCTGTCGGGGGAGATAACTGCAAAACCTCGTGTGTATTTGTCAAGCGAAGCCCTGACCCCGCGGCCGTGCTTTGCCAGGTTTCCGAAGGAGGAGGGGTGTTTCCAACAGCGCTGTCTCGTGTTTCTGCCAGTCCTAGGAACCTTTGAACCCGGGAGCCGGTTCGGGTCATATTTGCAAAAGCATAAAGGTCCCAAAGATGCAGAAAAGGTCCCAAAGATGCAGAAAATTCTGCTTTTTTTATGAAACTAAGCAGACAAGACAGGTACACTGATGACTGCAGGCTGCTGGGTGAACCCCGTCCTTTGGAGACCCGGAGAGCACGGGAGGGTGTTACACCCGCGGAAAATGCTTGCTGTGCAAATGGCTGGGAAATGAGGCTCGGTGCATTTGTTTGCTCCTGGAAGAACTTGTCGTTTCAACTATTAACGAAAAAAACCCAGAAATTATTTAACCTAACAGTTCTTAAACAACTTTGCTGCTCTGTTTATGATGATCCGAGGGCTGGAGCCCCTCTGCTGGGAGGACAGGCTGAGGGAGCTGGGGGGGTTCAGCTTGGAGAAGGCTCCGGGGAGACCTTCCAGCCCCTTCCAGTCCCTAAAGGGGCTCCAGGAAAGCTGGGGAGGGACTCTGGAGCAGGGGGTGTAGTGATACAATGAGGGGTAATGGTTTTAAACTGGAAGAGGGGAGATTTAGACTAGATATTAGTTAGAAATTCTTTGCTGTGAGGGGGGTGAGCCCCTGGCCCAGGGTGCCCAGAGAAGCTGTGGCTGCCCCATCCCTGGAGGGGTTCAAGGCCAGGTTGGACGGGGCTTGGAGCAGCCTGGGCTGGTGGGAGGTGTCCCTGCCCAGGGCAGGGGGGTGGGACTGGATGGTCCTTAATGTCCCTTCCAACCCCAACCAATCTGTGATCCTGTGATTCTATCCATAGCTTGAAGAGTTGAATGTGGATGATCAGAATGCCTTAAAACTTACATGGTCAATAATAAATGGTATTTAAAAGTCTTGGGTTTTTTCCTGTCTCTAAAAGGGCATAACTGTTTATGTGCACCCTTCTCAATATAGCTCGCTTGCCTTTTTTTTTTTTTTTAAATATTAACAGAAAAAGAAGAAAAAATCCTTTATGATAAAACAAAAACACTTGAAGGGAGAGGAGCAGTTAACCATGATGTGATAACATATGCTGGCAAGTTAGGTAAATAAAATAAAATGCGATCTGTGTGCAGGTACTCAAAATCTGAGTTGTACAGGACATGGAAACACGTGGCTGACTCAGGGTGGCAAATTAATTCAAAGGTTGACGCACCCTCTCATGAAAATAATTCAACTCAGTTTAAAGCATAGAGAAAATGCTATACTATTTTTTTTTTATTTCATTGATGAATAAAAAAATTCTTTCTCTGACTGAAATTCAGGCCAATGCGGAAAGCACCCCTAAGGTCCTCTTTATCGCTTAAGCCCTTCCTCTAATCAGGGGGCTCCAAAAGCAGTTTGCAGGAGCAGAGTAATACAGTCTTCCGTGTGTTGACCGAGGGGAGGGAAAACCGGGAGCGGTCCTGTTTGCCATCTGCTGTGGTAAAGTGTGATCTTCTTTAAAAGAATATAATCCAGTTGTATTTAAATGTAAGACAAAATTTCTGTGGCTGTGCTGAGTGGTGGGAGGTATCGTTTATTGAACTCACAAAATGTTTCGTTCAGATTTTCATCATTGGACAAATAACTAACGGTATTTTGCATGGAAATGTCTGGTATTAAAACTTTGGGCATCCTTTGAAATATCAGGGCAAAACCTCGATGAATATTGCTATTTCTTAATTTGAATTAAGTTGGAATGGCATTTCAATACCGGTTTTAAGGTTGAGTTTCTGTTTGCCACCGTGCAAATTCCCTATGGGTGAGGCAACAGAAAAGCCTTGTGTACGAACCTCAAAAACCAGGCTGGGCAATGGTAAAGTCCAGTAAAGGAATCTGAATCCTCCAGGAGTGCAACATAAATCTTGGAGGAGAAGATAAAAGATGTCTTTTCTCCACCCTCTGTCTCTGCAGCTCAATTAGGCAAAGCACCAGCAGCTCCAGAGCGCAGACGCGCTCTTCGCCTCGGTTTCTTAACACATGGAAACCTGTCCTGGAAGCCAGGAGGTTTATCGCAGAGGTGCAGGGTTACTTGGGCTTCTTATTTACACCAGCGCTACAGAGCTTCTTGCGTCTTGATGTGGCTTCCACGGGAGGAAAGGCATTCTGCAGTCTGTGTTACCCGTTTGCAAGGCGTAGGGAGGTCTGGGGCCTATTCTAGATAAAAGAACACCTGTGGTTTGGTCAAGAGGCAGCTAAAATGTGTGTGATCGAATGGAAATGCAGAGGAGGGCTCCGTGGAGCCTCTGTGGGTTGACCACACAAATATTGCGAAGCTTCAAGGCATGTGCTGCTTTGTCAAGGTTGTACCTTGGGGGTTTCGCGAGTTCCAAGGTTGTTCCTGCTGGGTTCCTAGACATCAGCGTTGCTCGCCTGCGTCAAGGAGCCTCTTAACTTAGGGATATTTGCACTGACGATAGGAATAGACAACATTCTGCAGCACTGCCTTCCAGAGAAGATCTTTTAAATAGTGTAATGGTGTCCACATTATAAACATGAAAAAAAACCCCTCTGGGAACCTTTTCTGAAACGGCTCAGAAAGCGCTGAGGCTATTCATGGTGCAAATTACTTGTAATGAACTTTCCTCCGCTCCTTATATGCTCAACTTGCTTGCACATATTTCCATCTGGCCCAGAGGGATGGAGCATGAATCTCAAAATGAGGAAAGAATTAATGAAGAACTCCAGTAGGATTTGGCATGAGTGAGACAGGCATTGGTTATTTTGTCCTTTCAGACTCGGTTTAGATACTTCTGCTGGGCTGCGAGACATGGCCCTTGAAGAGGACACATCTCTAGGGGGTTTAGACCTCACCGTTAGTAGTGGGATTAGACATACAGCTAAAACGTACTCCCTAATGAAGTCCAGAACTCTGATATTCCAGACGGGAGGTGGGACTTTTTCCCCCAGAACTCACTTGGCTGCATTCCACGGGTCATTTTCTTCCAAGCACATTATGAAGCACATTCATCACTGATGGCCATATAATGTTGTTTTGCAAGATAAAAATGCACATATTTTTATGTATTTTGAAATGTATTTATAAAAGAAATAGCTATACTTGAAATACTGAACAAGGAAATGAATACAAAAAGGAAAACATCCCAAATCCCCAGTCTCCACCCTCCGCTCCATCGCAGATAAATCAACAATGTAAAATTGTTGTTTTTCTCTAGAACAAAAGTTTCACAGCTGTATTTAAAAGTATGTTGATGAAAAGTGATTCATAAGGTGAAGTAATCATTTTTATACAGTGCATTTGGCAGATTTCAGCCAAATTACACCATAAAAGAAATATTGTATTTGACAGCAAACTGTTCATGATGTGAAATTCGAGAATGAAAACTAACTATCCAAAGACTTATTTATGACTTTGCTGCTCTCTGATGGTACCCTGTTTTTTATACCCGCTTGTGGTCAGTATGGGGTTTTTTTTTTTTCCATCTTTGTTGTAGATTTACGTTTTAGATAATTTTTTTTTATGTCCTTCTGTTGTGAAATAATTCACATTTGTTTGGTTTAGGCATAATTGGAGACTATTACATCTAATTTGTCTACTACGGAGAATTCTTACCAGCTAAATGTAAAAGTAATTAAACTTAGAAAGTTTTGGGCTATCTTAAAGGTTTTTAAATTACATCCATTTTGTCTGTTGTATTTTCATCTGAAAAGGGCACGCGTGATTCACCAAATGACCGCGTATATAATGCTAGATGACTTAAAACTGTAACGAATAATTAGAAAGGTTTAGTAGAACGGGCTAAACCTCTTTATCCCCCTTCGCTTCAGTGACTTGGGAGGAAAAGGTCGTGACCTACGGGGTGAAGAACACTGCGCGGAGCGTTTGGGGGTGGCGGATTTATCAGACGATCCTGTCCGCTCTCTGCTTTCCTGTGGAAGCTGTCCCGATGCTCCGCAATTAGCAGACACCAGTTACCAGGGATGTTAATGTTCCTTCTGGGTTGTGTTTGTTTTGTTGCGGGTACAGAGTACTGATTAGGGCTTTTGAGTGTGGAATTCACTCGCAAGTTGATTTATTTTGTATCTCTAGGATGGGTTCCAGCTGGTTGAGGACTTTATTTTTTTTTGTTTTTTTTTCTCCCCTGGGAAATCTTGGTTTCAGCTAGCAGCCCGAGAGGCACACTTTGGGAAGTTACAACCACTTCTTGATAAACATTTCTTGTAAAAATTTCATTTTCCACCTTTCGCGAACTTTCTTTCTGTTTGTATTAACCTCCTCAAAAATCAATTACAGTCTTTTACCGTTTTAAGCACTAAGTGAAATGTTGATAGCAGATCTGTAAGAACCTATTGAGTCAAGTTAGAACGGAGGATGTTACCGAGTCTGCGTATTCTAGGAAACCCGTGGGATGTTTTGCAAAAGAATGTGCCCTTGCTTAAGCTTCTCATTCAGAAATTAAACCCCTATTGATACATGGAAACAGACTCCTATTCATACGTTCCATATGATTTGTAGCTTCCTAATCCTTGCCGTGAATCCGTTCCTTATTCTCTGGGTTGTAGACTGAAACGCATCATTTCGAAACATGGCTCCTCCGCATTTTTGTTGGAAAACGTCAGCTCTTGGTTGATCACGGTTCTCATCATCTCTTTTCACGAGTGCCGTGGCTTTCTTCGGTCCTGTTGGAGAGCAATCGATTTTTAGTTATTTAGAAACGTGTCTTCTGTGAGTATATATTTAAAATGTACCGTAAATCTGCACGTTCATACACTTACCCAATTTCATAAATCTTTAATTTCTCTCAATTTTGCCAATACTTATATTATTTTTTACCTTCAACTATTAGTGTCTTTTGGGTTAAATGTCTATACTGCTACTGTTGTTAGACTACGTTGTATGCGAGTAGCCAGTGGAAAATAATGAAGAAAATCAATCTGGAGTAAGGAATCGGCGGGCCGAATGACCCTGCAGCCAGTACGCGTGGCCGCGTTCACAGACTTAATAATAACTTCCCCAGCTTACGTGTAATTTTGTTGAGCTGTGGTTGTTGTGCTAATGTAAAGCTACTGCTGTAGTTTCTTGCTGGATTACGAGTAAAATTCTGAAACCATAATAATTTTTTTTCCGCAGTTGACGTCTGCATGAATTACTTGTTATAACTTTATTATAAACACTTGAAATGCTATAGGTCCAAGAACTGCCATCTGCTAGATGAAGTTTGTAAAATTGTTTGCATAACACTGATGAGTATATTAAAGCGGTAAAAAAGCGCCAAGAACATCCCACTAGAACTTGGATTCGTCCCATCTAATTACTGCAAATTAGAAATTAAGCAGCCTTGTCTAATCTGCTTTCGTGGCTTTGCAGCACCCAGAGCAGTCTGTGAGTCAGCATCAGGTGCCGTTAGAAAAAAGACGTGTTCTGGCTTGGGGAGAGATGGATGGAGAAAACAGTCCAAACGTCCTGGGTGTTGCTGTCAACTGAACTTTTCCCACTGGAAAGCTGTCAGGGCTGAAGGAATAGCTCGCGGTGCAAATCCGGTGTCCCCGGATTTTCTGGCTTTCCTGCTGAAATGTGTAGTATCAGCAGGTCCAGCGTGCCTTTGCGTATTACACGCTTTCTTTAGTTTGCTGCTAGGTACTTCTAGTGGAATTACAGGGACACGTCACTGGAAAGACCTAGTATTTGTTTATTTATTTATTTTCAATAAGGCCTTATAAAGGGAACATCTCAGAAGCGGGACTGGGATGTAAAATGCCTCCTGAAGCACCCAATACAAGACAAGCTGCAGCAAAAGGAGAGAAAGGGTGGCCTTTCTCTGAAAGCGAGAAGGTGCTCTGATGAGTACGAGCATGGCCCGCGTCTTCATGCTCCGAGTCCGCGGTCTGTCAGCCGTGGTTGACGTTGTTTCTTATGAAACGCTGGCTTTGGAAAAAGCGCGTGGCACAAGCCAGTGACACACTTAATTCCTGTTGGCTGCACATCTTTGTCAAACGCAGAAGAGGCAGATGTGCCTTCTGGCCCTCCAGTGGATGTCCCTCGGTTGTGTTGTGTCACATGTGGTCGTGTTGTGGCCATTTACCTGGTTCTTTCTCGTTTTGTGGCCTGTGACGGAGGGACACTGTGGAATACTTAGAGGTGCTTTTTCTTCATGTCCTCATAGTTGAAGTCCCAAACTGACCTTTACTTTTGGATAACAACCATAATCCAACACCTTCTGTTCCCAGACCTGCTGGCATTGCAGCCACATGAAGGTTTGTGTGCCACGCCATTTTCATTTGACTTCGTATTTTCAGGGATAACGAAGTACGTTGAGCTTTCTATCTAAATTTTAAAAAGAGGACAACACAAATTTTATTCTAGTAGGACAAACGGTAACATTTGTGACTTCAACATTACAAGTGAAAGAAAATCATAACAAGAAACAGGTGAATTTAAAGTTAAAATCTTATTTTATTGCTCTTATCTAGTATTTCTCTGAGGCTTTTCTCAGCTGAAGGGACCAAGGGCTGACCTGGGTGGAACGGTGCCCTCAGAGTGGAGTCCCTTCTGGATCCTCGTTCGCCGCAGTGATAATTCTCTGCTGTTAGGACAAGGAAACCTTTAGAACAGCTCTGGAGGATCTCCACATTTCCTTCCCCCCTTATTAAGGTTCTGTTTCTGTAGTTGTTTTAAGCGTTGGATATTTGAGAAGATGTAAGTTAAGTGTTATCTAAACTTTTCTGTCTCTTAATATAGAATAAAAGGAGGTAAAGAAATCACGAGAGATTGTTTGATTTTACCTATACCTTAATAATAAAGCATCACTTACTTCGATCATGTTAAATATCTGACTAACTTGATCTTTAAAATTACCAATAACAGAAAGTCCGTGACATCCGTAATCAGTCCATTCCTGTTCTTATCCATTTTTATCACGAGATTTTGGGAGTGTCTAATCTGAATATATCTTGATGCAACTTTGGCCTATTACTTTTTCTTTTGTCCACCACGAACACTGAAGAAAACAGATTATTCCCTTCACTTTGTATCAGACGTAAGTTGCCAACGCTTCTCACACCCTCCCAGTGCTTCGCTCCTTCTCTCCCTCTACCCTTCTCCCCTCTTGTTTAGTCTTAACAACCCCCGTTGTTGCAGACTTCCCATACACATAGTTCTCACTGCTCTATTCGGGTTTCCCTGAAATGAATCCACCTTGAAGTGTGATGCATAAGAAAATTTATTTCAGCTGATAAACCCGATAAAGCAAGAGAATGAATTCAGTGTTCTGGTTCTGCATCCCAGAGCAGCTTTTGCTTTTTGACCCCTTACAGTTCTTATCCTCTGTTGGTGTAGTTGATGGGTGCCACGTACGTACAAGGCACATGCAGTCGGTGGGTGGCATCCTATTTCTTGTGAGCCAGTCTCTTCCGCTTGTAGCCCTTTTCTGCTTGGTATTATCAGCAAACGTCACCGGCATACGCTTTTTGCTCCGCTGCCTCTCTCACTACGGAAGTTATTGAGTGTCGGACATCCAGGAGAGCTCCGCGTGGAGCACTGTTAGCGTGTCCTTCCAGCTTGTCGGCAAGCCCTTGGTAACTGCTCTCTCGCTACTCTTTCTAACCACTTTTGTATTCGTTTGGGGTATTTTCCATTAGATTATGGCTTCTCTGATGGTTTTTAAAAGAGAACGTCATGTGCTTCAGGGTCCAACGTCTGAAGCGAGTCGATAGTGTCTGACACGTACTGCTTTTCTCTCCTAGGCACAACATGCTACTCGGGGTCAAAAGGGGGTTGGGTTTTGTTGGGGATTTTTTTGGATGTGTGTGTTGATCATTAGCCACGTCCTCCTGATTGTCTTCCAGGTGCTTACAATGTCTGTTTACGCGCGACGGTTTCTCACCGTAGGCACCTTCCTCCTTAGGAAGCCAGTTGAATTGCAGTTTTGTCTAGTTCCTCCTTTTCCCAGACATTATGATATTTATTGTTTAACTTTGTCTTTACTAAAAATAACTTGCCTAAAGCATCCCGAAGCTTTTTCACTGCTGCAGACACATTGGTGGCTCATAATCAGTCTGTAATTGTCCTGCTGTAGAAATGAGACGACTTGCTGCTGGGAAGATAAAGATTATGCTACATATTTAGTAGCTGACAAACGCAGATGTGAACACATCACAAGTATGCTATTAGTTATGCTGGTTACCTATATTTCTCCTGAATTTAAGGCTGAATATGATCTTTTTTTTTTTTTTTTTCCAAAATAGCAACAGTTAGGCCTCATCTATTATAAAAACCCAACTTTCTGTGATTTTCCAATGGCATGTTGATTTTGTGCAAGGTGGATCTTTGATGGAGACACAAGAGTTTGTCGCCATTGACTTGTTAGGTTGTCCTGGCACGGTAGCGCCCTGCAGCGCTGGCCCAGTTTCCGCAGTCAGTTTAATCGTTCCTTTTCTTGGTAGGACCAGCTCGCCTGGGCATAGCGTGATGGTGAGATGGACAGGAGTGCTTCAGCTTGTGTTCCGAGCTGACTCGGTAGGTAGCTCCATGTGAGATTGCTTTGCTCGTGTGAACGTACCCTCAAAGAGCTGCCTTCAGAAGGGCTGGTTCAGAGGGACTGGAGTAAGGACGTGTTCAGTAGCAAGACACTCCAGTGCCGTACTCGTGTAGGACACCTGATGGCCGTCCTCCATAACGATAAAGAGAAGATCCCCATCTTTGCCAGTAAGAACTTAACCTAGAAGCTGACCCCATACTTGATATGTTGCAAGAAAACAAGAAAAAGTATGGAAGGAAAAGAAAATAGTCTCATATTTGTGCTTTTTATTGTAGATACTACTTGGGAACTTGCAGGTATTTTTTGTTCCCTGTTAGTGGAACAGTGGCAACTACGAAGACAGAGAATTTGGTGATGGCTGTGCTTGAGAGAGTGTAGAAGCTGTTGAAAACTGAAGGTTTTCTGAGTGAAAACGACTCAGGTCATCAAGGATTTTCTGACGTTATTTCTCTGCGACTGCAGTGATGTGTCTCCGTATGCAAATGATTTGGATTAAAACTTAGACTTGTGGTCCTAAAGCAAGCTTTGTCTCTACCTTAGAGGTTCTGGCATGTCTTCATTTAAATAACGTCAGCCACTATTTCTGAATGGCTTGTTTCTCTTTTGTCAGTGTCACTTATTTACCTTGCCAAATAAATTTACATTTTTACCGTGTAAGTTCTGCCTGCTGAGTGCAACGTCACGTGTTTTCTCTCTCACCTGGTTGAAGGTAATAGAAGTTAGTTGAAGGTAACGGAAGTTTAGAATGGGTGAGGAATGGTGAGAGGAGCTAACGGCTCTTCAAAATATCACAACCCGACCTGGGGTTAATAATACTCATCTTCATCTAATTTGTGAGCTATTTAAAATGTTTATTATTCCCTGTATTTTTTTTTTAAAGGCAAACAGAAGCTCTGAACACAGTGCTGTTTTTTCTCCCCTACTAAAGTGGACTTCAATTCTAGCTCCCAAAGTTGCATCAGGAAGACGTATCGTTATACTTCTGGGTAACTCCTGGATGGACAGGAATTAAAATCACATCATTTTTATGGATACTGATTTTTATGGCAGCTACTTCTACCCAGGTTCATACAGCCCAAAACTTGCCTAAGTGTCTTTACCTGGTGCGTTTTCTGGGGGGGCGGGGGGTTGTGAATTTTTGAGGAGTATTTTGCATTTAAAACTTTCCTGACTTTTGTAAGAAATTGGATGGCGGTGAAACTAGGTACGGTTTGCAGTCCAAAACCCCATTCCCAATATCAGGCATCACTGACGACATCGCCGCTGTGCTGAAATCTGAACAGTGGGTGTTAAATACTTGATTAATCGTCTGTTTGAGGAGAGGGCACATCAGTTGTATGGACATGGATATTTTGTTGAACCGTTCTAGAAATGGGGGACCGTGTAAGTGCATGCATATTTAGCATATGGCACAAAATGTAATTTGTATATGTAGACCGGGTTAGAAAAGTAGCAGAAATTTTCTAAGGTTATTTTTCAGTGGCGTAGTCACACTGTGTTGTGGGTTTGAAGTGGGTGCCTTCTCTCGGCTGCCCGGTGTAATTTCTGTGCTTTGCAAGAGAAGTATAAACACTGCTGGTTACCATACCCCTGTGGCACATCTTACCTCCCCGGCTTGGAGAGCGGGGCTGGTATTTCTTTGATCGATCTTAATTCTGGTGTTTGTGATTAGTTGGGTTTTTTTTCTTAGGTGTGAGAGTAAAGGAGTTAGCACGTGTCCAGCGCTCTCTGTGGAGATGAAGTGTCATGGAAATTTTGAGCACTGTTTCCAGTATTAATGTGTGAAAAAACAATGCTTGAACCTCAAAAAACACCACCACATTCCCCCCCCCAGATTTTTTTTTTCTATTGCGAAATGCCAACACGTACGCGTTGGGCTTTTCTGATTTCCCGGATTCAATTCGCGTGCTCGTGCTTTGCGTCTTGGAGATGCTAGAAACTACCCTGTGAAAATCAGATAAAGCAAGTGGGTAATTCCATGAAAGCCAGTCGACCCAAGGACTGGGACCCTGTGATGGAGTGCCGAGACGGTGGCACGCTCGCTGTGGTGATAGGAATTGGCAGGGCTTTCATACTGTCTCGCCGTAGTAGTCGTAGATGGCCCTGGTCTTTCGCAGAGTGAAATAGTTGTGGGAGGTTTTATGGATCTCGTAAACAATGATATCAACAGTGGTTAAATTCCCGGCAATAATTTGTGGAAGCTTATATTCATAAACACCATGTTCTTTCACTTGGTTAAATTAGTTAATGGCAGAAAGTATTCTGTGTTACGTAATTTTTTTTTTTTCCCCTTCATATTTTTTAGGGAGATTTTGTGGTTTATCTGGCTGCTTGCGCACAGTCCTGGTACTGAGTTCATTTATTTCTTTTTTAAGTAGTTTGTTGTAAAAAAAGTCAAAGTCGGAAGCATTATAGCTGCTGAGAAGCCGCATTTCTGTGATTACTAGAATAAGAAAGGGCCAGAGGTCCATCGCAGAGGTGACACTTGCCCCCTCCGCCTGTGACCTACAGACTTGGGCTTTGTCTTGTACCGCTCCAGGTTTCATGACCAGTCTCTCCACTTTTTTCTTTCTTTTTTTTTTTTTCCCCTGAGGCAACTTGCTATTTCAAATACCGCACCGGGATGTGCAGCACTAAAAATATGACCTATCTGGACAGCAGTGTACTAACTTAAAATAAAACTAGGTTAGAATAAAGTTTGGTCCCTTGCTACCGCGCAAGCCAGCAAGGGAGTTACTCAGGAGTGAACTGCCGTGCGAGCACTGAAATTTGGTTCTCAAAATAGTGTTTTCCGAGGCTCTGCACAAATACTTTACTCACCCTGTGGTTCTTTGAGCGCAGTTTTAAGATTTTAAGGTATTTTCAAGATTCCTTATGAACCCCAGAGGCATGGCTACACACCACAGCATCATGCTGGAGATCTGGGTGTAAACCCCAGATAAGCAGGTAAATCTGCGGGGGGCGGCCGGCGCAGAAATACGATAGAGCCGGAAATAAAAGTTCAACTCCCGACAAATTTGCCTTGAGTGTGGCAAGACAAGTCCTAATGCTTACTGCTCGATCCCCAGCAGTCCCAGTGATTTTGGCAATGGTCTGCATTATAGGCAATTAAGAATATTTTTTGAGGAACACAGCGAATATCTCACTTCCAAGTGATTACAGAGAATATCTCGCTGATGTAAAAGGCACGTGTCGCCTTCACTCTGTAACCCAACTCAGCAACGGCCTGGGCATATTCAGAATGCTTGTTAATTTTTTTAAAATCTTTTTATAGCTTTTCATTTCATTGTAAGTTTATTCTGATTATGTATGTCCATTTTATCAAACGTCAGAGATACGGGTAATATAATATGAATATACAAATGGATCATCTTCTTGTAATCACGTTTTCCCCAAATAGCAACCAAGTAAACCCGCAAACATTTCCCTCAAATCCAATTATGGTTCAGCTGGGGAAAGCAAATTGTATCCAGTTCTCTTGAATACTTGAATTAATCGATCATTCTCTGTGCGAGAGGTTTAGCTCACTGAAATTGTGAATCACCTGCCGAGAGCGTGAAGTATTTTTACAGAAAACAGCTACAACAAGCTTAGCTTCTTTATTTCCTTCTTTTTTTTTTTCTTTTTTTTTTC